>JAKCPB010001984.1:0-87066 GCA_021442155.1 Cymbidium sinense | reverse complement strand
ACTATATAAATAAATAAATTGAAATTAAAAACAAAACATAAACCTAAACTGAAACCTAAACTAAAAAAAACTTAAATAAATAAATAACAAAATAAACCTAAATAAACCAATACCTAAACGAAACTAAACATAAAAACCTAAAAAATAAATAAAACCTAAACTAAAATAAAATTAAAAAAGTAAACCAAGCTAAAAGTAAATAAACCTAAACCTATACTAAAACCAAAACCTTAACTACATTAAAATAATTAAAAAACAACATAAACCTAAACCTAAACCTAATTAAAAAAAACTCTATACCCTATACCCAAAACCATAAAACCTTAATTCCAAAACTCTAACTCCTAAACCCTAAACCGTAAATTATAAATCATAAAACCCTAAACCCTAAACCCTAAACCCTAAACCTAAACCTAACCCAAATAAAGACCTAAACCCTAAACCCCAAACCCTAAACCTTAATCAAATTAACCAACCTACACCTAAATCCTAAACCCACCTAAACTCTAAACTCCTAAACCTAAAACCTAAACCTAAACTTCTAAATATAAATTTCCACCTGTTTTAAACCCAAATCTGAAAGCTGACCTTCTCACACCTAAACCTCCACTAAACTCCTAAATTTACTGAGCCCTAAACCACTTTACTAAAAAACCAACCACTATCACTACCAAAACTCCACTAAAATCAGAAACCATAAACCTAAACTCTTTCCTAAACCATCTTAAAACTCCTTAAACTGATCTAAACCCTAAATCCTAAACCCTAAACCCAAAACCATAAACTATCCCTAAACCTATACTACATGCAATAAACCCAAACCAAAACCAAAACCCACTAAAACCCAAAAACCTAAACCCCAAAACCTATAAACCAACCCTAAAAATACACCCTAAACCCCTAAAAACCCAAAGGCCTAAACCAAAACTAAATAAAATCTAAAAATAAAATAATTAAAAAACCTAAACCTAAATAAAATAAAATAAAATAAAATTAAAAAACTAAATTAAAATAAAATAAATAAAAACTTAAACTAAGATAAAAACTAAAATAAAGTAAAAGCTAAAAAACGTAAATAAAATTAAAACTAAATGTAAAATAAAAATAAAAAAAACATAAAATAAAATAAAATAAAAACTAAATAAAAACGTAAGCTTAAAAATAAAACCTAAAAATAAATAAAAAAATAAAACTTAAACCCTAAATTAAAAAAAAAACCTAAACCTGAAATAAACAAAATAAAATAAACCTAAACCTAAACTAAAATAAATAAGACCTAAACCTAAACCTAAACCATAAACTAAATAAAATAAAATTAAATTAAACCTAAAACTAAACTAAAGAAATAAAACCTAAAAATTAACCTAAAATAAAACCATAAAACCTAAAACTAAACCAAAAATTTAAAAATAATACCTATACTTAAAAAACAAAATAAAAATAAAACTAAACTAAAAAAAACATAAATCAAAACGTATACCAAAAAATAAAATAAAATAAAAAACCTAAACTAAAATAAATAAACCTAAAATAAATAAACTAAACTAAATAAAAAATAAACCTAAATAAAAACAAAAAATACATTACACTAAATTAAATCAAAAATAAACTAAATAAACTAAATAAACCTAGACTTAATGGATTACTTAATTTAAAAAAAAATAACCATAAACCCTAAACCCTAAATCTTAAACCCTAAATCCTAAACCCTACCATACTAAACTCCACCCTAACCCTCTCCTCTAAACAAAACCTAAAACCAAAAAACCCAAAAAAACCCTAACCACTATAACTCCTAAACCCTAAACCTAACCCTAAACCCCACTAAACCATCACTAACCCTAAACCCTAAATAATAAAAAAAAACCCTAAATCCTAAACAAAAACCTAACCCTAAACCCTAAATCACTAAACCCAACCATAAAACCCTAAACCCTAAAATGCAAACCTAAATAAACCCTAATATCCTAAAACCTAAATATAAACAAAAATAATCTAAAATAAACTAAATAAATAAACTTAAACTAAATAAAGAAACACCTAAATAACATAAACCTAAACCTAAAAATAAAATAAATTAATAAAAATAAACTAAAATAAAATTCATAAAACATAAACTAAACTAAGAAATAAAATAAACTTAATATTTAAAAACCTAAATATAATAAAAACTAAACTTAAAATAAAAATAAAATAAATCTAAATAAAATAAAATAAAAACTAAATAAAAACGTAAACTTAAAAAATAAACCTAAAAATTAATCCTAAAAATAAATAAAAAATAATATCTAAACCTTAAACTAAAAAATATTAAACCTAAAATGAAAATAAAATAAACAAAATAATATAAACCTAAACCTAAACTCAAATAAAATAAACATAAATGATTAAAACCTAAACCTAAACCTAAGCTAAATAAAATAAAATAAACTAAAAATAAACCTTAACCTAAACTAAAAAATAAAACCTAAAAATAAAACTAAAATAAAAACCTAAAATATAAAGCTAAAAAATAAAATAAAAACCTAAATGTAAACCAAAAAATAAAAAATAATACCTAAACCTAAAAAATAAAATAAAAATAAAACTCAACTAAAAATAAACCTAAACCTAAAAAATAAACCTTAAATAATAACCTAAAATGTATACCTAAAAATAAAATAAAACCCTGAACCAAAACATAAAAATAAAAAATAAAACCTAAACTTAAAAAACAAAATAAATATAAAACTCAACTAAAAAGTAAATATAAACATTAACCTAAACTTAAAAAATAAACTAAAATAAAAAAACTTAAAGTAAAATAATTAAATCTAAAATAAATAAACTAAACTAAATAAAAATAAAATAAACCTAAATAAAAATAAAATAAAATAAACTAAAAAAAAAACCTACTCATTTACTTTAAAAAAAAACCCTAAACCCTTCATCCTAAACAAACCTAAACCTAAAAAAACCCTAATGTAAACCCTAAACTCTGACCTAAAACTAAACCTTAAACCTAAACCCTAAACATTAAATGCTAAAACCTAAACTAAACCCTAAAAGCCTAAACCCAAAACCCTAAACCACAAACTAAACCCCCCAAAATAATGTTAAACAATTTAACCCAACATAAACCTAAACCCCAAATAAACTTAAACTTAAAGTGTCTAAATAAATTAAAAAATAAACATAAATCCTAAAATTCAATAAACTAAAACCTAAACCTAATCCTAAACCCTAAGAATGGGTAGAACCTTGATGGTTGGAACATCATCAGCCACTAGGCTCAGTCTAGATCTGGCAGTGGAGGCGAAGGTGGAGTTGATGGTTATCATAGTGGTGGTGGGGATCTAGAGGTCTCGGTGGATATGGAGGTGGTGGTCAGAGCAATGGTGGTTATGGAGGTAAGAGGAGCGATGGAGGTTATAGCTGTGGTGGTGGTGGTAGGAAAGATTGTAGATAAGATGGCAGATCCAACTACTCGAGAGGCCGGGTGGTTCGGCAGAATTAGAAACCAAGAAACGGATCATCTACTTCTTATGGAACTGTCTTTCAAGAAAGTTCTAGTTTTCTAGGGTTTTTGATTTGCTCTATGAGTGCTCATTTTTTATCTATGTTGTCGCTTATGTCTTTGAGAACTTGGTGTGTTACTTGACTGATGAAATAAAAAAGAAGAAATGATGATTTTGAATTTATTCTCTATTAAAAAAAAATCCCTAAAACCCAAATTAAAGCCTGAACCCTAAACCTAAAACCTAAACCCTAAAACCTTAAAAAAATAAAAATTAAAAATAATAAAAAAAACCCTAACCCTAAATGCTAATCCCTAAAACTCTAAACCTACAACCCCAAACCTACAACCCTAAATCAGAAAACCCTAAACCCTAAAAACTAAAAAAACTAATAAACTAATAAAACACTAAACTAAACTAATTAAAATTAAAAACTAATAAAAATAAACTAAAAATAATAAACTAATAATAAATAAAAATGAATAATAAACTAAAATAAAAACTAATAGAACTAACTAAACTAAACTAACTAAACAACAACTAATAAAGTAATAATAACAAAAATTAACTAAACTAATTAACAAAGTAATAACTAAATTAAACATAAACATAAACCCCCACTAATAAATTGATTAAAATAAATTAAACTAATAAAACTAATAAAAACTAAACTAAACCTAAACTATTAACAAAAACTAAACAAAAAAACTAACTAAATTAAACCCTAATAAAATAATAACTAATAATAATAACTAACTAATAAACCTAAACCCTAAAAATAACTAACCTAATAAATAACTAACTAATAAAAAAACTAAACACAATAACTAAACTAATAATAATTAAACTAACTAAATTAAAACTAATAACTAATAAACTAAAACTAATAAATTAACTAAATAATTAACAAATAACTAATAATAATTACTAACTAATAACTCAAACTAACAACTAAACTAAACTAATAAACTAATAAACTAATTAAACCTAATAATAAACTAAGTAAATAATAATTATTAAACCTAATAATAAAATGAAAAAAACTAATAAACTAAAACTAAATAAAATAACAACTAACACTAATAATAAACTAAACTAAATAAATAACTAAATAATAATATTAATAAACTAAATAATAAATAAAACCTAAATAAATAAATAAAATATAATAATAATAAACAAACCTAAATAACAATAGTAATAAATAAAACTAATTAAACTAATAAATAATAATAATAAAAAAAAATAAACTAAACAAAAAATTAATAATACCTAAAAAATACTAAATATTAATAAAACATAATAACTAAAATTAAACCTAAACTAAAAAAATAAACCTAAACCTAAGCCTAAACCTAAACCTAAAACATAAAATAAAACCTAAAAAAATTAACTAAATAAAATAAACTTAAACTTAAACTAAACTAAATAATAAATTAATTTAAAAATAAATCAAAAATAAACCTAAACCTAAACCTTAAACTAAAGTAAACCTAAACTCTAAACATAAACTAAATGAAAAATAAATAAACCTAAACTAAATAAAATAAACCTAAACCTAAACCTAAATCTAAACATAAACTTAAACCTAATCCTAAATAAATAAATAAATTAAACTAAATCAAAATATACTTAAACCTAAACTAAACCTAAATAAATATACCTCAAATAAAAAATAAACTAAATACACCCTAAACTTAAATTAAGCCTAAACCAAATCTTGAACCTAAAAACTAAAAATAAACCTAAGCCTAGACCTAAACCTTAAATAAATAAAAAAATAAACTAAATAAATAAATAAACTAAATATACCTAAACTAACATAAATAAATAAAAATAAAAATAAAAATGAACTAAATAAACCTAAACTAAATTAAATAACCTAAACTAAAAATACAAACTAAAATAAACTAAATAAAACAAATTAAATAAATAAACTAAATAAATATATAAAAATAAACCTAAAATAAACCTAAACTAAATAAACATAAACCTAAACCCCAAACCCAAAATAAAATAAAACTACAAAAACTAAATAAAATAAAACCTAAACCTAAACCTAAATAAACTAAAAAAATAAATAAACTAAATAAATAAACATAAACCTAAACTTAAATAAATAAATAAACTAAATAAATAAACCAATTAAATAAACCTAAACTTCAAACTAAATATATAAACTAAATAAAGAAATAAAAATAAACCTAAACTAAACCTATACTAAATAAACTAAACTAAACCTAAACCCAAAATAAAATAAAATAAAAATATTAAACTAAAAAACTTAAACCTAAACCAAAATAAATAAATAAACTAAATAAAAGCATAAACCTAAACTAAAATAAATAAATTAACCTAAACCTAAACTAAATTAGATAAAAGAAAACCTAAATAAATAAATAAAAATAAACATGAACTAAACCAAACCTAAACTAAATAAAACTAAACTAAATAACTAAAAAACTAAACTAAAATAAATAAATTAACCTAAACCTAAACTAAAATAAAATAAATAAATAAACATAAATAAACCTAAATAAAATAAACTAACCTAATAAAATAAAATAAAAAAATAAAATAAAAAATGAACCTAAACCTAAAATAAAAAAACCTAAACTAAATAAACCTAAATAAACTTAAACCTAAACCTAAAATATAAACTAAAATAAAATAAACCTAAACCTAAATAAAAATTAAATAAACCTAAACTAAACCTAAACCTAAAATAAAACTAAAAAAAATAAACTAAATAAAACGTAAACCTAAACCTAAACCTAAATAAAATAAAACCTAAAACTAAATAAACCTAAAATAAAATAAAGAAAAAATAAATAAAATAAACAAAACCTATACCTAAATCCAATAAAATAAACCCCAAACCTAAGCTAAACTAAATAAACCTAACCTAAACTAAATAAATTAAACACTAAATAAAATAAAATAACTATACTAAAAAAACTAATAATAAATATAATAAAAAATAAATAAAACCTAAAATAAACCTACCAAAACCTAAACCTAAATAAACATAAACTAAATAAAACTTAAACTAAACTAAATAAAATAAACATAAACTAAACCTAAACTAACAAAAATTAAATAAATAATAATAAACCTAAAACCTATAACTAAACTAAACAAAAATAAATAACATAAACTAAAATAAAATAATAACCTAATAAATAAACCTCATAAACCATAAACTTAAACTAAACCTAAACCTACCTAAACTCTAATACCAACTAAACCTACCCTCTACTAAATCTAAAACTAAACCCTAATAAACCATAACTAAAACTCTACCATAAACCTAAACCCAAACCTCCCTAAACTCTACCCTTAGACCCTAAAACTAAAATGACTCTTAAAACCAAACTAAAACTTACCTAAATCTTAAATTAACTTTAAACTAAATGAAAAACCAAACTGACTAAACCATAAAACTAAAACCATAAACCCACTAACTATACCAAAAATAAAACTAAACATAATCAAATCCTAAACCTATAAATCTAAATCCCTACTAAACCTAAACTCTAAACTCTAAACTAAACCTCCACTAAACCTACCTTCCCTAAATAAAATCTAAAAATAAAATAAACCTATAAATAAAAAAATAAAACCTAAACTAAACAAACTACTAAACTAAACTAAAATAAATAAACCTAAAATAATCCTAAACCTAAAGTAAACCTAAATAAATGCTAAAAAAAAATTAAAAGATGCCTAAAAAGATAAAAAAATAAAACTAAACTAAACTAAAATAAACTAAAATTAAAACTTAAACTAAAATAAAATATCTAATTAATAAATTAAACTAATTAAAAAAACATAATAAAAATAAAAATTAAATAAACTAAACTAAATGAAACTTATGGTTTACTTAATTTAAAAAATAACCATAAATCCTAAACCTAAACCCTAAATCCTAAATAAACCCTAATCCCCAAAACCAACCATAAAGCCTAAATAAACCCTAAACTAAAAAACTACCCTAAAACTAATAACTAAAAATCTTTTAATAAAACCCTAAACAACCCTATATAAATCCTAAACCATAAACCCTAAAAAACACTAAACTCTAAACCATTAACCCTAAAAACCCTAAACCATAAAAAACCTAACCAAAACTAAACCTAATCCAAAATCCAAAACTAACCTAAATTGAATAAAACTTAAATAAAATAAATAAGTAACTTAACCTAAAATAATTATAAAATAAAATAAAATAAAAACCTAAAATAAAACCTAAACCTAAACATAAAAATAAAATAAAATAAAAAAAATAAACTAATGGAAAATAAATGAAAACATAAACTAAACTATGAAATAAAATAAACTTATGAATTAAAAACCTAAATAAAATAAAATAAAACATAAAATAAAACAAAATAAACTTAAATTAAATAAAATAAAAAACTAAATAAAATCTAAACCTAAAAAATAAACCCTATAAAACCTAAAATTAAATAAAAAAAATTAAACCTAATAAAACTAAAAAAATTAAACCTAAAGAAAATAAAATAAATAAAATAAAATAAACCTAAACTTAAACTAAAATAAAATAAACTAAAATAATTAAAACCTAAACTTAAACCTAAATAAATAAAATAAAATAAACTAAAATGAACCTAAACCTAAACTAAAAAAATAAAACCTAAAAATAAACCTAAAATAGAAAGCTAAAATCTAAAGCTAAAAAAATATAATAAAAACCTAAATGTAAACCTAAAAATAAAAAATAAAGCATAAACCTAAAAATTAAAATAAAAATAAACTCAACTAAAAATAAACCTAAACCTAAACAAGAAATAAAACCTAAAAATAAACTTATAATAAAAACCCCAAACATAAACCTAAAAATTAAAATAAAGTCATGAACCTAAACTAAAATGAAATAAAACCTAAACTTAAAATAAATCTAAACATAAACCTAAACCTAAAATAAACTAAATAAAAAAACCAAAACTAAAAAAAAATAAACCTAAAATAAATAAACAAAACTAAATAAAAATATAATATAAACCTAAATAAAAAATATAATAAACTAAAATAAAAAACTAATAAACTAAATAAACCTAAACTTACTTGGTTTACTAATTAAAAAAAAAACCTAAATTAAAACCCTAAATACCTAAAATAAAAATACTAACCTAAACTTAACCTTAAAACCCTAAACCATAAACTAAACATTAAACTAAACCCTAAACCCTAACCCTAACCTAAAATAACCCTAGCATAAATCCTAAAACCCTAAACTCTAAACCCTAAACCCTAAATAACCCTAAACACTAAAAACCCTAACCTAAACGCTAAACCCTAACCTAAACCCTAAAAACCTAAACTAAAAGTATCTAAATAAATTAAAAAATACACCTAAACAAAAAAAATAAACTTATACCCTAAACCCTAAGAATGGCAAACCTTGAAGGGAGGAACATCAAACCAACTAGGCTCGGCCTAGCGATTGAGGTGAGGTCGAGGCGATTATCGCTGGGGATCAAGGTGCTTATGGATATGGAGGTGGTGGTCAGAGCAGTGGTGGTTATGGAGATAGGAGGAGCGATGGAGGTTATAGCTGTGTTGGTGGCGGAGGGAGAGATTGTAGATATGATGGCGGATCTGCTACTAAAGGCGGTTGTTCTCTGGGAACTAGAATATGAATAACTGATCCGATCCAAAGTATCTTTATAGTAGAGATGGTTCTAGTTTTCTAGGGCTTTTGATATGCTCTATATGTGCTCATTTTGTATCTATATCATCGCTTGTATCTTTGAGAACTTAGTGGGTTACATGATTGATGAAACTAAAAAAAAGAAATGTTGAATCTGAATTTATTCTCTATTAAAAAAAACCAAAACATGAACCCTAAACCTAAACCCTAAACCCTACACGCTAATAATAATAAATAAAATAAAATAAATAAAAAAACCCTAACTTTAAATGCTAAACCCTAAAACTAACCCTAATCCTTAAACCCTAAACCTACAAAAACCCTAAACCATAAAACCTAACCCTAAAAATAAACTAATAAACATTAAACTAAACTAACTAAACTAAAACTAAAAAAAATAAATAAAATTATTAAATAATAAACTAAAACTAAAAAACTAATAATAAACTAAAACTAATTATAATAAATAATAAACTAAAACAAAAATTAATAAAAACTAATTAAATTAAACTAATTAAATAATAACTAAAAAATAAATAAACTAATAATAACAAAAACTAACTAAATTATTAAGCAAACTAATAACTAAATTGAACATAAACAAAAAAACCCCTAATAAAATAAATAAAATAATAAAACTAATAAAACTAATAAAAACTAAAACTAAACTCATACTAAAACTAAACAAAATAAACTAAAAATTAAACACAAATAAATAACTAACTACTATAAATAACTAACTAATACCAAAACCTAAACCAACTAACTAAATAAATAAAATAATAAAACTAAACCCAATAATTAAACTAATAATAACTAAACTAACTAAACTAAAACTAATAACTAATAAATTAAAACTAATAAACTAACTAAATATTTAATAAATAACTAATAATAATAAATAATTAATAACTAAACTAAATGAAGAAATTAAGAAATTAACTAAACCTAATAATAAACTAACTAAATAATAAAAATTAAAACTAATAATAAAACCAAAAAAACTAATCAACTAGAACTAAATAACTAATAACAACTAACACTAAACTAATAAAGTAATAATAAATTAAACTAAATAAAACTAATAACTAAACTAATAATAATAATAATAAACTAAATAAAAAATAAATTAAATAATAAATAAAACATAAATAAATATACTAAAAATAATAATAATAAACAAACCTAAGAAACTAACTAATAATAATGAACTAATAAAACTAACTAAACTAAGGAACTAATAAATAATAATAATAATAAATAAACTAAACTCAAAACTAATAATATTTAAAAAAACAATAAATAATAATAAAACTTAAGAACATAAAACTAAAACTTAAACTAAATAAATAAACCTAAACTAAACTAAACCACAAATATAAAAAAAAAGCTAAAATAAAAGCTAAAATAAACTATAAAATAAATAAATAAAAAAAACCTCAACTTAAACTAAACTAAATAAACTAAACTAAAAATAAACTTAAAATAAAACTAAAGAAAAGCTAAACCTAAAGCCTAAAATAAACTAAAAAAAACTAAATAAACTAATCATAAATATAAAACTAAATTAAATAAAATAAACATACCTTAACCTCAAAATATAAAAGCAAAACCTAAACCTAAACATAAACTAAACCTAACCTAATCCTAAACTACAATAAACTAAACTAATAAAATAAACTACCCTAAACTAAACTTAAATAAATAAACCTAAAATAAAATAAATAAAAATAAACTAAACTAAAAATAAAACCTAAAACTAAACTTAAAAAACCTAAACTAACACTAAAATAAAGCCTAAACCTAAACCTTAAATAAATAATAAATAAACTAAATAAACCTAAACTAAAATAAATAAATAAAAATAAAAATAAAAATATACTAAATAAACCTAACTAAACTAAAAAAACTAAACAAATAACCTAAACTAAATAAACTAAATAAAAAAACTAAACCTAGATAAACCTAAACCTAAAATAAAATAAACTAATCTAAAAAATAAACCTAAACTAAATAAAATAAACTAAACTAAAATAAACCTAAACCTAAACTAAAATAAATAAACCTAAAGCTAAAACCTAAACCTAAGAATAATGTAAACCTAACCTAAATAAAATTAAATAAAACCTAAACCTAAAATAAAATAAACGAGAATCTAAATTAATAAACTAAATAAATATTCTAAATAAACCTAAATAAATAAAATAAAATAAAATAAACTAAACTAAATAGATATTAATAAAATAAAATAAAATAAAAACTTAAACCTAAACCTAAATCTAAACATAAAATAAAAAACCTAAACTTAAACCTAACTAAAAATTAAAATAAAAATGAACTGAAATAAATATAATAATAAACTTAAATAAAATAATTTAAATAAAAATAAATAAAAAATAAACTAAATAAAGAAATAAACTTAAACTAAACCTAAACCTAAACCTAATCCAAAATAAATAAATAAACTAAAATAAATAAACCTAAACTACCTAAATAAAATAAACTAAAATTAAAATAAACATAAAAGATTAAACTACTAAATAAACTAAAATAAGCTAAACCCAAAATAAAATAAAACTAAATAAAACAAAATCCTAAATCTAAATAAATAAAATAACTAAATAAATAAATAAATAAATAAACCTAAAACAAAATAAATAAATACCTAAAATAAATAAACTAAACTAAACTAAATAAAGTAAAACCTAAATAAATAAATAAAAATAAACCTAAAACTAAACTTAAACTAAATAAACTAAAAATTAAGTAAACCTAAAAATAAAAATACACTAAACTAAACAAAAATAAATAAACCTAAACCTAAAACTCCCAAAATTAAAACTAAACCTTAATCTAAAAATACAAGTAACTAAAACCCCTAAACTAAAAAATCCTAAACTCAAAAATAAACCCTAAAAAAGCTTAAACACTAAATCCTGAACCCTAAACCCCAACCATAAAACTAAAACTAAACAATCTAATATACCTACCAACCACTCCTAAACTAATCTAAATCTAAATACTAATAAACCTTTAACTCCTATATTACTAAATAAACTTAAACTAAACCAAACTAATAATAAAAAACCAAGATGTAACTATAAAACCTCAAAATAATTACTAAAATTATAATAAAATAAAACTACTAAATAAATAAAATAACATAAACTACTAAATAAATAATAAATTAAACCTAAAATACTATGTAAATATTAAAATAAATATAAAAAATACACCTAAAAAACTAAAACCAAATGAAATAAACCTCTAAACTAAAAACCTAAACCTCAAATAAATAACTAAAACAAAAAACTAAAAAAAATAAAATAAATAACTAAACTTAAAAAAACTAAAATTAAAAATACTAAAATAAAATAAAATAAACTAAAATTAAATAAACCTAAACTAAAAATAAAACCTAAAATAAACCAGAATATAACCCAAAGCCAAACTAAAACCAAATATTTAAAATAAACTAACATAAAACTAATAAAACTAAACTAAACTAACTATTAATAAAACTAATCTAATAAACTAACTAAATTAAACCTAATATAACTACTAATAATAATAACTAACTAATAAAACCTAAAGAAACATAACTAACAAAAAAATAAAATAAAAGAACTTAATAAAAAATAATAACTAAATAACTAAAATAATAACTAATAAACTTGAACTAATCAACTAACTAAATAATTAATAAAATAATTAATAATATAATAACTAATAAACTAAAACTAATTAATAAATTATAATAACCAATAGACTTACTAAACATAATAATAAAACAAAAATAATAATAAATAAAACTCATAATAAAATGAAAAAACTAAAAACTAAAAACTAATAATAACTAATAATAATAAATAATAAATTAAACTAAAAACTAATAACTAAAATAATAAATAATAATAATAATGAAATAAATAATAAAAAATAATAAAAACATAAATTAATATACTAAATCTAATAATAAATAAACTAACAAACTAACTAATAATAATAAACTAATAAACTAACTAAACTAATAAAATTAATAAATAATAATAATAATAATATAATAAAATAAATAATAAAACTAATAATACCTAAAAAACACTAAATAATAATAAAAACTATAAACTAATAATAATAAACTAAATAATAAAATAAATAAAACTAAACTAAATTAAAAAACTAAACTAACTAAACTAATTATAAAATAACTAATAATAAAAACTAATAATAACTAAACTACTATAAATAAATAACTAATTAAACTAAACATAATAATAATAATAACTAAAACTAATAATAATAATAAATAATAATAATAATAATAACTAAATAAACTTAAAACTAAACTAAACTAAATTAATATTAGTAATAATAATAAAAACTAATAATAATAAACTAAACTAAAAAATAAAATGATAACTAAACTAATAAACTAATAATAATAAACTAAAATAAAACTAATAAACTAATTAAAAACTAAACTAAAACTAACCAATAACTAACTAATAAAACCTAAAAAACTAATCAATATTAAACTTAAAACCTAATAATAACTAATAAAAAAGAAAACTAATAATAAACTAAATAAAATAAATAATAACTAATTAAAAACCTAAAACTAATAATTAATAAACTAATAAACTAATAAAACAAACTAACTAATAAAACTAAATTAATTAATACATAAACCTAAATACTAATAAAATAATAAAACACTAAACTAATAAAAATAATAAATAACTAAAATAACTAACTAAAACTAAACCCTAATCCTAAACTATTAAACCATGAAAACTAACCAACAAAAAATTATAATAATAATTAAACATAATAAACCAACTAATAAAACACATAACTCAAAAAATTAATAATAACTAAATGATAAAAATCTAATAAATTAATAACCAAATAAATAAAAACTAAATAACTAAACTAACTAAAGTAATAAACTTGATAAATAAACTAATAATAATAATAATATTAATAATAATAATAATAATAAAAAACTAAATAACAATTAAGCTAAAAAAAATAGTAATAATAATAATAATAATAATAATAATAATAATAATATTAACTAAATAACTAACTAATTTAATAAACTAATAATAAACTAACTAATAAATAACAAAATAACTAAACCCTATACCCTAACTAAATAGATAAACTAAATAATAGTAATAAAACTAATAATAATAAACATAAACTAAAGAAAAAACTAAAATAAAACTAATAATAATAAATAACCTAATAATATAATAAATAATATATAATTAAAAAAAAATCTAAACCATAAACCAAACTAAAAAAACTAATAATAATAAACTAATAAACCTAAACCCATAACTAAACTAATAAAAATAATAAACTAAACGAATAAATTAATAAATAAACTAACAAACCTAAACTAATAAAACTAAACCACTAACTAAAACTAACTAAAACCTAAATAATAATAAAACCATAAACTAATAATAATATCTAACTAAATTAAATAAATAAATAACTAACTAATAATAACTAATAAATAAACTAAAATAAACTAAACCCATAAATAAACTAACTAAATAAAATAACTAAATAAATAATAAACTAAAACTAAACCTAAAAAAATAATAAACTAAAACTAATAAAACTAAACTTACAACCTAACTACAACTAAACTAATAAACTAAACATAAAACTAATATAAATAATAACTAAAAATTAATAAAACCAAATAATAATTAATAAACACTAAACCTAAAACCTAAACCCAAACTAAACAAAACCCATTATTGTGATTTTGGGATCCTTCATGTTCTTGGTGAGTTTTTGAGCCCTTTCTCTCTTGGATTCCCTATAGATTTCTGCCTTGGGCCAATCTCAACCTGTTCTTTTCATAGTGCCCTGAATCATGGCATTGACTTCTTCAAATCCATGGGATAAATCCCATGTGATGGATCTCTAGGGCATTAGATTTTGGGTAATCCTACTTCTAAATTACTACTTTACTAAATCTTTCAAAAAGGTTTTAGCTAGTAAGAATTGTACCTTCAAGCCTCCATTGAATTTATTTCATATGAATTTTAAAGGTACTCCAACAATCATGATTTCAGATGAGGATATTGAAAGATTAGCAGAGGCTTTTGCTTTTTCTTTGATTGGAAAGTTTTCATTTAAATGACCAAAGATGGGAGATATTCATTCTTTTTTTCATAGCTTAAATTTTTCTAGTTCTTTTTCTGTTACTCTGATTGATGCAAAGCATGTTCTAATTAAACTTTCTAATGACCTTGATTATGAAAGAAATTTTCTAGGCATTCTTATTATGTTTTTAATTATCAAATGTACATTCTAAAGTGAATGCCTATGTTTGATGTCAATGAAGAGTCTCCTATTGTTCCCATTTGGATTTCATTACCTAACTTATGGATCCATCTATTTAATCATCATATTCTTTATGTTATTGGGTTGATTTTTCATTGGCCTTTGCAAGTTAATCAAGCAACAGCTGCTTCTTCAAAACCATATGTTGCTAGAATTTCTATTGAGATAGATATTACTAAAGATATCGAATGAAATTTGGTTGGTTCAATGCGTTATTTTCGAAAGTTATTTGAGAACTTTCCCATTTTTATAATCATTGTAAGATTCATGAATTAAATTTCTAAATGCTTTATTGCTCATCCCTCTCTTAGGAAGAAAATAATTAGTAAGAATTCGATTGATGAAAAAAATGATGATTCTCTCATGTTGAATAAAGGAAAATCTGATATTCAAAATTTTGATGTTTTGCAAAACCAGAGATTTTGAATCTTTTTAAAATGTTTTACCTATTAATGATTTGTCTAATGTGAAAGCTAATTTTGATGTTTCTAAAAATGTTTTAACTAATAATCATGCTCTAAGTGTTTCTTTTGATGATTTTGTTAAAGGGAAGATTTTAGAGGCTGTGGTTAATGATTCTAATGGTTTGGATGTTGTGCATAAGTCCTTTCATTATGATGGTCAGAATATTATTGATGCTAACACCATTTCTTCCAATCAGTTGGATGTTATTTCTTTTTCTCCTATGTCTGTTTTAGGTTATGGGAAAGAGATTATTTTTTACCTTCTTTGATTGAGAATGTTGGTGAAAAGAATGTTCTTATTTCTGATATTTTAACTTTTGGTCCTAACAATCTTGTTAATATTGGTGATCCTTCTTTTAAAAAATAAGATTTAGATACCTGTGATAATTCTCTCATTGTGAATAGTTTTATTTTGATTCAAAATGATGGTTTTTCTATGGCTAGTAATTATGTTTAGAATTTTGGTAATATGCTATATGTTTCTAAGGGATTTGAATCTTATTTTAATCTCTTACATGAAGATTGTACTGAAAATTTGGATTCTGCTTCCCTTGCTTCTTTTAAAATGAAGATAGAAAGGATACTCTTAAGATTTTGTTGGAAGGTGAAAATATTGATAATTGTCTTTCTTAATAAAGTTGTTTCTGCTAATTTAACTTATGATTGTGAAATGGATACTATTTTTGATTTTTCTTTGTCTAATGTTATGGATGGTTCTGAATGCTCTTCTTTGAAATTGATAGCTTCTATTCATCCCCATGCCTTTTATAATAATATTGATTCATTTTTGGATGGAGATATTTTGGAGAAAGGGCATGGTTATAAAACTATTTACAAGAAAAAGAAAAAAGTGTTCAGATTTATGTGCCTCCTCACTTGCTGAGTGTTACTCATTCCATAGCTTCTTGGAATTAGTCTCTCTTTTCCTTGGGTGGTTTTTAGTTTTGATTTGTTTTCTCTCTATTGATTGAGCTTTTGTTATGTGTTTTCTTGCTAGCTAGAGTATTGGCTTCTTTGCTAATTTTCCTCCTTTTGGCTTGGTGTTTCTAGCTTCCTATTTGCTAGGTTTTTTTTTGGTGCTCTTCGGCTAGTTGGTTTTGTGCTGGTGGCTTTGTTCCTGTTGGCTTGCATTTCTTTTGTTGGTGCTTTTGCTCTCTTTGTTGGTGGTAGGTTGGGCTTTTTGTTACTAGCGTGTGGTTTGTCCATTGGTTGGTTGTTTCTCTAGCTATTTATTTTAGCTTTTTTCTTCTTATTTTATTTGTTGGTGGTTTGATTCTCTTGCTCTTTCTTATTTTTCCGGGTCCTGTTGTGGCTGCTCATTGGTTGTTTCCTTTCTATTGGTTGGTGCCTTGGTGGCTTTGGATTGGTGTTGTTGTTGGTTTTGTTGGCTTAGTGCCTTGGTGGCTTTGGATTGGTGTTGTTGTGGGCTCTGTTGGCTTTGTCTTTGAGGGCACTTTTCATATTTTCTTTAGGCTATGAGCTTCTTTTCTCCCTCTTTTTTAAGAGGTGTTCATATTTGGTTTTGTTGGGATTGCCTTATGTTAATTTTATATGTTGCTCTCCTCTCTCTCTTTCTCTTTCCATAGCTTCACTTTTTCTTTGGCTGGGTGGCTATTAGGATAGGTTTGTAATTTTCTTTGGCTAGGATGGATATAATGATATGATGATTTTTTCCTTAATAATTTTATGGCTGGTGACTTTTCCTATTTGTAATGATTCTTTGAAGCTAGATACACCTAGGATTTGTTGCCCATCATTATTATGATTATCCTTCTTTCCTCATATCTAGGCTTGAGGTTTTTTCTCTTTATGTTTTTTGATCTCCTTATGGCTGAGTTTTCTTGCAGGTTGCAGGTTCTCTTTTTTAGTTGGTCTCTTCTTCTTCTTAGAGGAAGCTAGATTCTTACTGATGGTCTCTTTTTTCTGATATGGCTAGAGTTGTCTTCAGTTGCAAGTTGTAAGTTTCATTTTCTTATGGATCTTCATCTCTTTGGAGGTTCTTTTGGAGCTCTGTGGATTCTTCCCCTTCGCTGTCTTTTTCTTCACTTTTTTAATTTTGTCTTCTTTTACATTATTGCTCTTTGATGTATTAGTTTAGGGATAAACACTTTAGGATTTTTCTTTAGCTCATTTGAGCAGAGTTTAGTCTCTAAATGGTCTTCTTGTACCTATTTTTCTGAGCAATTATTTCCTTTGAGTTAAAAAAAATCCTAAACCCTAAACCCAAAACCCTAAATACCCTAAACCCTAAACCCTAAACACTAGAACCCTAAACGTTAAACTCTAAACAATAAATCTAAAAACAAACCCTAAACAGAAAACTAAACCCTAAACCACAAACCCTATAAACCCTAACACTAAAACCTATAAAATAAAAAACCTAAAATAAAATAAATAAAAAACCTAAACCTAAATAAAATAAAATAAAAATAAAAAAAAACCTAAACCTAAACCTAAAATAAATTAAATAAAAAAAAGAAAAATAAACTAAATAAAATAAATAAAACCTAAACTAAACTAAAAATAAAATTAACCTAAGAATAAAAAAGCCAAAATAAAATAGAAACTAAACGTAAAATAAAATAAAATAAACCTATAATAAAATTTGAAAACTAAATAAAAAACCTAAATATAAAAATAAACCTGAAATAAATAAAAATTAAAACCTAAACCATAAACTAAAAAAAATGTAATCCTAAAGTAAAAAATAAAATAAACCTAAACCTAAACTAAAATAAACTAAACTAATATAAATAAAACCTAAACCTAAACCTAAAATAAACTAAATGTAAACTAAATAAAATAAAATAAACTAAATATAAACTAAAATATAAACCTAAAAAAAATAAAATAAAACCTAAACCTAAACCTTAAAATAAAATAAAATAAAACTCAACTAAAAATAAACCTAAACCTAAAATAAACTAAAAAATAAATAAACTAAAATAAATAAAATCTAAAATAAATAATGTATAAAATAAAATAAAATAAACCTAAATAAAATAAAAAAATAATATAAACAAAATAAATAATAATAGAAATAAACTAAATAAACCTAAACCTCTTGGTTGTAATTAAAAAAAAGCCTAAATCCTCATAAACCCTAAACCCTAAACCCTAATCCCACCTAAAAAAACCCTAAACCTTAAACCTAAACCTAAACTAAACTCTAAACCCTAAACCCTATACCATAACCCTAAACCCAAAACCCTAAACCCTATACCCCTAAAACCCTAAACCCTAAACCCTAAACCCTAAACCTCAGTTGAGCTAATTTTTACGAAAGCTGATCTTAAAGAAGTCAACGAAGAGATTGTGAAATACAAAGTTGGTGCTCCTACCCATGTTGGTCTTGTTGCACCTATTGATGTTGTGATTCTTCAAAGCAACACTGGTGTAAATCCTTCACAAACTTCTTTCTTCCAAGATCTCAACATATCAACTAAGATCAACAAGGCTACTGTTGAAATTATCAGTTGGTGATTAAAAAAAGGCAATAAGGTGGGATCCTCAAAGGCTGCTCTCCTCACTAAGTTGGGGATTAGGCCATTTTATTATGGACTTGATATCCAGTCTGTGTATGATGATGGTTTGGTGTTCAATCTTGAGGTGCTTGACCTCACTGAAGATGATCTCATCGTGAAGTTTTCGGCAAGCTTTTTAATGATCACTTCTCTCTCACTAGCCCTCTCTTATCCCACCCTTACTGTAGCGCCCACATGTTCATCAACGCTTACAAGAATGTCCCTAGACATGATTATCTAATTGCACATACGCATCGAGAAGGTTAAGGTATTTGAAAGATCTTTTAAATTTGATGTGGCTGCGCTGATCTACTACTCCTACTTCTGCTTTGCTTTAGCTATTGTAGTGGAAGAGAAGAAGAGCATCGAGGAATCGATGATGATATGAGCTTCACTAAGCTTTGTTGGCTTTCTATAAAACCAAATTTTATCATCTCAGGAGTTAAAACATTTTGTGAAATACAAGTTTTGTGAATTTTGGAATTGCATTTTATTTTATCCTATTTTATTATTTGTTAGAGGATAATGACTTCTTTGAATTGGTATTTTCTTATTTGTTATGGAATCATCTGAGTTAAAAAAAATAAATAAATAACCCTAAACCCTAATAGTAAACCTTAAACCCTAAACCCTAATCGTGAACCCTAAACCCTAAATGCCAAATCCTAAACCTAAACCTAAAGTAACTAAATAAATTAAAAAAAGAAACCTAATCCCTAAAACCTAATAAACCTAAACCTAAACCTAAACCCTAAGAATGGGCAGAACTTTGACGGTAGGAACATCACTGTCAACCAAGCTCAGTTTAGATGTGGCGGTGGAGGAAAAGGTGGAGGTGGCAGTGGAGGAAAAGGAGGAGGTGGCGGTTATCACAACGGTGGTGGGGGATCTGGAGGTGCTGGTGGAAATGGAGGTGGTGGTTATGGAGGTGGGAGGAGTGATGGAGGTTACAGCCATGGTGGTGGAGGAGGGAGAGACAGGGGATATGATGGTGGGTCCTATTACTAGAGAGAGAGGCAGGGTGGTTATGATTACTGCTTATGGAAATGTGTCTTTACAGTAGAGAGGGTTGTAGTTATCTTGGGTTTTTGATTTGTTGTATGTGTGCTTATTTTTTATCCATGTGATTGCTTCTATCTTAAAAAACTTGGTGTATTACTTGGTTGATGAAATTGAGAAAAAGAAATGTTCCATCTGAGTTTTTTCTATATAAAAAACCCCAAAAACCCAAAACCTTAAACTAAAACTTGAACCCTAAACCTAAAACCTAAACCCTAGACACTAAACCTTAAACCGTAAACCCTAAAAATAAATAAACAAAAAACCCTAACCCTAAACCCTAAACCCTAAAACTAACCCTAAACCTACTACCTAAAACTAAACCTTAAACCCTAAACCTAAACTTAAACCAAAAAATTAAACTAAAATAAAATACCTAAACTAAAATAAAATACTTAGACTAAAATAAATAGACCTAAAATAAATAAACTAAACTAAAAAAAATAAACATAAATAAAAATAAAATATAAAAAATAAATAACTAATAAACTAATAAACTAATTAAATAATATAAGAAATGTTGTAAATTTGAATTTGTTCTCTATTTTAAAAAAAAACCAAAAAGCCTAAACCCTAAACTTAAACCTGAACCCTAAACCTAAAACCTAAACCCTAAATCCTAAATCATAAAAACCCTAAACCCTAAAAAACTTAGCACTAAACCCTAAAACTAAACTAAACCCAAAAGACCCTAATAAACCTCAAGTCTAAACCCTAAAATACCCTAAACTCCACAAACCTAAAGAATTTAAAACCTAAACCAAACTAATTAAAACCTAAAATGAAATAAATAAATGATCTAAAGAAAATAAAATAAAATAAAATAAAATAAAAACATAAACTAAACCTAAACATAAACCTAAACCTAAACCTAAAGAAAATAAAATAAAAAAATAAAATATAACTAAAATAAAATAAAAAAAACCTAAACTAAACTAAAATGAAACTTAAATAAAATAAAACTAAACCTAAAATAAAAATAAAATAAACCTAAAAATAAATAAATATAAACTGAAACCTAAAATAAAGCATAAACCTAAAATAAACCTAAAAATAAAACCTAAACCCTAAACTAAAAAACTAAACTTAACATAAAAAAAAATAAACCAAACCTAAACTAAAATAAATATAACCTAAACTTAAAACTAAACTAAATATAAAAATAAAATAAACCTAAACTAAAAATAAAACCTAAAATAAACTTAAAATAAAACCTACCAAACCTAAAAAAAAAATAAAAAACCTAAACCTAAACCTAAAATAAAATGAAACCTAATCCTAATAAAATAAAATAAAACCACTAAAAAAAACTAAACCTAAACCTAAACCTAAAAATAAAAAATAAAAAGATAATACTTAAAATAAATAAACTAAATAAATAGATAAAATAACCCTAAATCAAAATAAATTAAATAAACTAAATAACATTTTTTTGATTTTAAGATAAAATTAAATTTAAGATCCAAAACCTAACTGTTCCTAAACCCTGACTCTAAACTATGTAACCCTGAGTCTCCTAACCATAATACTAAACTCTAATCTGATCACTAAACTAAACCCAGGCCTGCTGAGCCCTACATAGGCACAACCCTGGGCCCTGTACTCTAATGATCCTACCATGACTGGGCCTAAACCATAAACTGAGCCTGACCCCAAAATATACTGAGCCTCCATAAATTGTAAAAAACCTTAAAACCTACACCAAACTAAATAAAACTAAAATAAAATATGTAAAACACTAAACTTAAATAAATTAGTAATAATAAGATAAAACCTAAACTAAACCTAAACCTAAACCTCAAAATAAAACAAAATAAACTAATTAAAATAACTATAATAAAATAAATATAAACCTAAACTAAACTAAAAAAAAATAAACCAAAGAATAAAAAACTTAAATAAAATAAAAACTAAACATTAAATAAAAATAAGATAAACCTCAAAACATCAAATAAAAACAAAATAAAAACCTAAACCTAAGAAATAATCCAAGAAATAAAACTTGAACCCTAAATTAAAAAAAAAAAACCAAAACCTAAAATAAAAATAAAATAAACAACATAAAATAAACCTAAACTCAAACTAAAATAAAAAAAACATAAACTTAAATTTAAACCCTAAAATAAATATAATAAAATAAATAAAAATAAACCTAAACCTAAATTAAAAAAATTAAACCTAAAATAAAAACCTAAACTTAAACCTAAAAAAATAAAATAAAACCTAAAGCTAAACATAAAATAAAATAAAACCTAAACCTAAAAAGTTAAATAAAATAAAACTCACAAAAAATAAACCTAAACCTTAACCAAAAAAATAAACTAAAATAAAACACCTAAACTAAAATAAAAAAAAAGCTAAAATAAATAAACCTAAAATAAATAAACTAAGCTAACAACATACAACTATAACAATAAGCCTTAATCCCCTTGGTTAATTAGACTTCATGATTTCTTCATCTCCATTGTGTCTAAATGTCAAATTCTCATTTAAATCAAGTATGCTAAGATCATTTTTATACATCTTAACTAAGTCTTTTAGTTCTACCTCGCCTTTCTTAATGTAAATCTAATGCATCCACTCTCCTAATCGGTCATGACGGCCTTATGTGGCCAAATCATGTAAGGCGACTCTCCCTAATCTTATCTACCACTAGAGCTACTCCAACTTTTTCCTGAATATACACATTTTGCATTCTATCTCTAAGAGTAAAGCCACTCATCCACCTAAGCATCCTCATCTCTGTAACACTTAACTTAGTCTTATGCTTCTCTTTCATTGGCCAACATTCACCATAAATTGTAGGTCTTACCACCATCTTATAAAATTTTCCTTAAGTTTAAGTGGAACTTTTCTATCACATAATAGGCCAGATGCATTCCTCCACTTTAACCATCCAACTTGAATTCTACTAATAACATCACCATCTATTTCACCAACATTTTGAAAAATAGAGCCTAAATATCTGAAATGCTCACTCTTATTAATGACTTGTTCACCTAATGTCAACACTACCACTAGAACTTCTACAACTAAAATTACACTCCATATATTCAATTTTAGATCTACTTAAATGAAAACTTTTAGACTCTTGAGTTGACCTCTATAATTCAAGTTTCTGTTGGACTCCCTCTCTAGTCTTATCAACAAGAAGAATGTCATCAACAAAAAGCATACACCAAGGTACATCTCCTTGTAAATGCCTAGTTAGAACATCCATAACTAAAGTAAAAAAGATAAGGGCTTAAAGCTAATCCTTGATGTAATCCAACTGAAATAGGAAAATATTTTGCTAATCCTCCTTGTGTTTGGACACAAGTAATAACTCTAGTATACATATCTTTAATGACTTGAATATAACCAATATTAACTGCTTTTTATTCTAGAACTCTCCAAAGAACAACTCTTGAAACTTTATCATAAGCTTTCTCTAAATCAATAAATATCATATGTAGATCCTCTTTACTTTCTCTATGCTTCTCCATCAAACCCCTTAACAAATGTATAGCATCCATAGTAGATCTACATAGCATTAAACAAAACTGATTATGCGAAACTTCTATATCACATCGTAACCTATGCTCAATTACTCTCTCCCATAATTTTAATGTATGACACATTAACTTAATTCCTCTATAATTTGGACACTCTTGTGCATCACCTTTATTCTTAAATATAAGAACCAACAAACTCTTTCTCCACTCATCTGGCATCTTTTTAGTCATTAAAATGACATTAAAAAGATTTTTAAGCCATGAAATTCCTTGATCTCCTAAACATTTCCACACTTCTATTGGAATATTAGTCGGTCCTCTTGCTTTTCCACATTTCATTTTCTTTAAAGCTTCACTAACTTCAGATTTACTAATACGATGATAAAAATGAAATTCTCTATTTTTGTTTAGGGTATTAAGGTTGCTAAAATAAATTGTACTTTCAGATCCTTGATTGAAATTTTATCAAAATATCTCATCCACCTATTTTTAATATCCTTGTCTAAAAAAAGCATTTTATTATTTTCATCCTTAATACACCTCACTTGAATTATGTCTTTACTTCTCCTATCTCTTTGGTTGGCTAACTTATACATACATCTTTCACCTTCTTTGGTATCTAATCTATTGTATAAATCACTAAAAGCTAAATTTTTTGCATCATATATTGCTTTCTCAGAATCACTACAGGCCAATTTATATCTTTCCCAATTCTCTAAGTTTTTACATCTAAACCAAGTTTTATGACAATACTTCTTTTTTTTTTTATCTTTTCTTGCACACTCTGACTCCACCATCAACTACTCTTATTAAAAGAAGCATTTCCTTTTGATTCTCCAAGCACATCTTTAGCAACTTGCTTAATTTCACTTGCTATTTTTTCCCACATAATGTTAGCTTCTTCATGAACATCCCAAATTCTAATCTCTTGTAGCTTGCTCTTAAAAATACTTTTATTTGTGTTCTTTAAGTTTTCCCATCTAATTCTAGGACAATAATTTGGTTTATTATTCCTCTTACAACCTTTCATATTAAAATCTAAAACTAACAATCAATGTTGGGTACTTAGATTTTCACTTGGAATGACCTTACAATCTTTACAATCTAAACAATCGATTTTTCTTATTAGAAAATAATCAATCTGTGTTTTACTAGATCCCTTTTTATAAGTATTAATATCTTCATCTATTTTCTTAAATAAAGTGTTAGGAACTACAAAATCATAAGCTGAAGCAAAATCTAATATAGTCCTACCTTCTTCATTAGTCACTCCAAATCCATAACCACCATGAATACTTTTAAAATCTTCTAGCACTCTACCAACATGTCCATTTATATCTCCTCCAATAAATATTTTTTCTTCAAGAGGTATCTTTTGTATTAATACCTCTAATTCATTCCAAAAATTTTCTTTTGCACTTACCTCCAAACCTACTTGATGAGCATAGACACTTATAACATTAATAATCTTAGTATCAACAATAATCTTTAAAGCTATAATTCTATCTCCACATCTATTAATATTTATAACATTATCCTTCAAACTTTTATCTATAATCACACCTACACCATTTCTAGTTTGACTTTTACGTGAATACCAAAGTTTAAAACCTAAACTATCAATCTCCTTGGCTTTCTCCCCAACCCATTTAGTTTCTTGAACACATAAAATTTTTATCTTTCTATGAACCATAATATCTATTAATTCCTTTAATTTACGTAAGAGTACTATATTCCAAGATCCTAAACTAATTCTAGTTTCATGGGGACTTCTTTGCCGCATCCATCCATAATATGGGAACCCTTGCTAATTTAACCGCAGGCACCGTAGCTCTAATTTTCACAACCATACACATAGCTTCCAGATGCCTAGCATTAACATGATGATTTAAAGGATTCATGTCATGATTATTTCGACAAGTTTTCTGGTCACTTAATGAAACCCTCCACTTTTCATATCCGGACATGGGACAGGCAATGGTAGGCTAAATAGAAATAAAAAATAAACATTAATATAAATAAAAAATAAACAAAAAATATTTAAAAATAAACTAATTAAATAAAAGAAGAAATGTTGTAAATCTGAATTTTTTCTCTGTTAAAAAAAAAAACCAAAATCCCTAAACCCTAAACTAAAACCTAAACCCTAAACCTAAAACCTAAACCCTAAACCCTAAACCATATAGCCTAAAAACCCTAAACCCTAAACCATAAACCCATAAAAAGTCCCTAAACCAGAATCCCAAAGCTAAACCCTAAAAAAACCCTAAAAATTAAAACTTAAACCAAAACTAATTAAAACCTAAAATAAAATAAATTAAATCTAAATAAAAGACAAAATAAAACCTAAATAATAAAAAACAAAACCTAAAATAAAAAATAAAATAAACTAAAACTAAATAAAGCCTAAAAAAATAAAACCTAAAATAAAACTTAAACTAAACTAAAAAAAATAAACTAACATAAAATAAAATAAACCAAACCTAAACTAAAATAAATAAAATAAACCTAAATAAAACAAACTAAACCTAAACCTAAAACTAAACTAAATAAAATAAAACAAACTAAAAATAAACCTAAACCTAAATTAAAAAATAAAACCTAAAATAAACTTAAAATAAAAATCTAAAACCAAAACTTAAAATAATAAAAGAAAAGCCTAAATCTAAACCTAAAATAAAATAAAACCAATCCTAAAATAAAATAAAATAAAACCAAACTAAAATAAACATATACCTAAACCTAAACCTAAACCTAAAAATAAAAATAAAAAAAACCTAAACTAAATAAATAAAATAAAATAAATAAATAAACTAAAATACAAATAAAATAAATAAATTAAATAAAAAATAAATAAACTAAAACTTAAACCTACTAGTTTGCTTTATTTAAAGAAATAAAAATTAAAAATTAAAAAAAACCTAATCCCAATGATAAAATATTCCTAGTATAAACTCTAATCATAAACCAAACCCTAACCCTAAATCCCTAAAAATGCCTTAAACCCTAAAACTAAACCCTAAACATGAGCCAGGAAAAACCCTATGCCTGTACCTAAAAACTAACTAAACCCTAAGTCTAAACCTAAACCATAAACCTAAATAAAACCCTAAACCCTAAAATAAATACCTAAATAAAAAATAAAAACCCTAAATGCTAAAACCCTAAAACCTAAACCAAAACTAAATAAAAACTAAAATAAAATAAATAAAACACCTAAACCTAAATAAAATAAGTAAAATAAAATAAAATAAAAACCTAAACTAAAACCTAAACCTAAACCTAAAAACAAAACAAAATAAAATAAATATAAATAAATATAAACCTAAACTAAACTAAAAAATAAAAAAAAACCTAAGAATAAAAAACTTAAGTAAAATCAAAATTAAATGTAAAATAAAAATAAAATAAACCTAAAAAAAATTAAATAAAACGAAAATAAAAACTAAAACCTAAGAAATAAACCTAAAAATAAAACCTAAACCTAAAACTAAAAAAAAAAATCTAAAACCTAAAATAAAATAAAATAAACAACATAAAATAAACCTAAACTTAAAATAAAAATAACTAAAACCTAAACTTAAACTTAAATAAAAATAAATAAAAAAATAAATTAAAAATAAACCTAAAAATAAATTAAAAAATTAAACCTAAAATAAAACCTAAACTTAAACCTAAAAAAATAAAATAAAACCTATTGTTATACGTAAAATAAAAAATAAAACCTAAACCGAAAAATAAAATAAAAATAAAATTCAACTAAAAAATAAACCTAAACCTTATCTAAAAAAAAACTAAAATAAAATACCTAAATTAAAATAAAAAACCTAGTCTAAAATAAATAAACCTAAAATAAATAAAATAATAAAATAAAAATAAACATTAATAAAAAATAAAATAAACTAAAATTATTAAAACTAAATAAACTAATTAAAATGGAGAAATGTTGTAATTAATTTATTCTCTCTTAAAAAAAAATCCCTAAACCCTAAAAATAAAACCACCCTGACTAAAATACCTAAAACCAAAACCCTAAACCCTAAACCCAACCTATGACCTACACTAAACCTAAACCCTAAACCCCAAAAGAAAAAACCCCCAACCCTAACCCAAAGCTAAAACTAAACTTAGACTAATTAAATCCTAAAAATAAAATAAATAAAAAATCTAAACCAAAATATAATGAAAACATAAACTAAATGCTAATCCTAAACCTAAAAAGAAAAAACAATAAAAACTAAACTAAAATAAAATAAATAAAAACCTAAATTAAACTAAAAAAATAATAAACTAAAATAAAATAATAACTAAACCTAAAATAAAAATAAAATTAACCTAAAATAAAATGAAATAAAAACTAAATAAAACTTAAACAATAAACCTAAAAATAAATAAAAAAATATAATTTAAACCTTAAACTAAAAAAAACCTAAACTTAAAATTAAAAAATTAAAAAAACCTAAACCTAAACTAAAATAAACTAAAATAAAATAAATAAAACCTAAACCTAAACCTAAAATAAACTAAACCTAAACTTAAACCTAAACTAAATAAATGAAACCTAAACCTAAAATAAAACCTAAACCCTAAACTAAAAAAAAAACTGAACCTAAAATTAAAATAAAATAAACCTAAACCTAAATTAAAATAAAATAAAATAAAATAAATAAAACATAACCCTAAAAGACTAAACTAAAATAAATAAATAAACTAAAATAAACCTAAACTGAAAAATAAAACCTAAACATAAAACCTAAAATAAAACCAAAACTTTAACCTAAAAAAGCAAATAAAACCTAAACATAAATAAATTAAAAAGAAGACCTAAACCAAAATAAAATAAAATAAAACTAAACTAAAATAAACCTAAATCAAACCTAAAAAACTAAAATAAATAAACCTAAAATAAATAAGGTAAACTTAATAAAAAAATAAACCTAAATCAAAATAAAAATGAACTAAACAATCATAAACCTACAAGTTTACTTAATTTAAAAAATAAAAAAAAATTTAATGAAAAAATAAAAAAAAACCCTAACCCTAACCCTAAACTCTAAAACCTACTAAAAACAAACAACACTAAACAATAAACCCTATACCACAAACCCTAAACCATAAACCCTAAACCAAAACTGATCTACCTAAACCCTAAACCCCAAAAAATCTAAAAAAATCTAAACATAAACTAAATAAAACCTAAAAATAAAATAAATAAAAAAAGCTAAACCTAAATAAAATACAAAAGAAAATAAAAAAAAAATCTTAAACTAAAACCTAAACCCAAACCTAAACTTAAAAAATAGAATAAATAAATAAAACTAAACTAAAATAAAATAAATAAAACCTAAACTAAACTAAAAAAAATAAATAAACCTAAAAATAAAACCCAAATAAAATAAAACTAAACATAGAATAAATATAAAATAAAACTAATTAAAACCTAAACCAAAAAAACATAAAAATAAAACCTAAAACTAAATAAAAATAAAACTTAAACCCTAAACTAAAAAAAAAAACCTAAACTAAGTAAAGAAAATAAAATAAACCTAATCTAAACTAAAATAAACTTAAACAAATTGAACATAAATCATAAACTATAAAATAAAAATAAACAAAAATAAACCTAAACTAAACTAAAACAAAATAAACCTAAGAAAAAAACCTAAATAAAATAAAAACTAAACTTAAAATAAAAAAATAATAAACCTAAAATAAAATAAAATAAAAATTAAATAAAAATCTAAACCAAAAAAACTTAAAAATAAATAAAAAATAAAACCAAAACCTTAACTAAAATAAATAAAACCTAAACCTAAACCTAAACCTAAACTGAATAAAATAAAATAACCTAAAAAAAAACATTTACCTAAACTAAAAAATAAAACCTAAAACCTAAACCTAAAAAAATTAAATAAAAACCTAAACCTAAATAAGAAAATAAAAAAATAAAACCTAATCCTAAAAATAAAATAAAAATAAAACTAAACTTAAACCTAAACCTAAACCTAAACCTAAAAATTAAATAAACATTGAAAGCTTAATCAAAATAAATAAAGCTAAAATAAATAAACTAAACTAAATAAAAATAAAATAAACCTAAATCAAAATAAAAAAAAAATAAGTTAAAGTAAAATAAATAGAAAAACTAAATAAATCTAAACCTACTACTTAAATTTTAAAATAAAAAAAATAAAAAAACCCAACCATAAATCCTAAACCAAACTTTAAACCCAAGACTACAATAAACCTAGGCCAACAAATGAGACTAAAACCCTAAAGCTCAATAAGCCCACAAATCCTAAAACTAAACCTTAAAGCCTTAAGCTAAACCTAAATCCTAAAAACAATAAACCCATACCTAAAAACCCAACCCTCCAAACCATGAAGCTAAAATCTAAAACCTATTCCAAAGCTAAATAAAACTTAAAAATAAAAAATAAAAAAATTTGAACCTAAATAAAATAAAATAACAACCTAAACTAAAACTTAAACCTAACCTAAAAATAAAATAAAATAAACTAACTAAGAAACCAAAAATAAAATAAATAAAAACCTAAATGAAACTAAAAAATAAAATAAACCTAAGAGTAAGAAACCTAAATAAAAAAAACTAAATGTAAATAAAAATAAAAAAAAACCTCAAATAAACCTCAAATAAAATAAAATAAAAACTAAATAAAAGCCTAAATATAAAAAAGAAAACTTAAAAATAAAACTTAAACTTAAACTAAAAAAATATAATCCTAAAATGAAAATAAACCTAATAAACTAAAATAAACTAAAAATAAATAAAACCTAAACCTAAACCCTAAAAATAAAATAAAAGAAATTAAAATAAAATTTAAATAAATAAAATAAACCTAAAAAATAATCCTAAAATAGAAACCTAAAACCTAAAACTAAAAAAATAAAATAAAAACCTAAGCCTAATCATAAAATAAAAAAAAAAAACTTAAACTTAAAAAGTAATTCTAAAATAAAACTCAACTAAAAAATAAACCTAAACCAAAACTTAATCCAAAAAATAAACTAAAATAAACTACCTAAATTAAAACAAAAAAACCTAGACTAAAATAAATAAACTAAACTAAATAGAAATATCAAAAAACATAAATAAAATAAAAATAAAAAAACTAAAAAAAATTAACTAAAAAAACAAATTAAACAAAGAAAATATTGTAAATCTGTTTATTCTCTTAAAAAGACCAAAAGCCCTAAACCCTAAACGAAACTTGAACCCTAAACCTAAAAGCAAACAGAAACCATAAAGTAACCCTAAACCTAAATCCTAAAAGCATAAACGAAAACCCTAAATGCTAAAACCCTACACAAGATTAAAAACCCTAAACCCTAAACCCTAAACACTAAACCATAAACCTTAACCCTTAACCCTAAACCCTAAACCTCAAACATAAACTTAAGCCAAAAGTAACTAAATAAATTAAAAAATAAACCTAAACCGTAAAACCTAAAAGACCTAAACCTAAACCCTAAGAATGAAAACCTTTTGGCAAACATCACCAACCATCCTTAAGATCAGGTGGAGGTGGGCCTATTGTAGTGGTGGTTTAGGATTTGGAGGTGGATATGGAGGTGGTGGTCGAGTGGTGGTTATGGGCGGAGCAACAAAGCGTTATAGTCGGTGAGGGAGATCGAGATATGATGGTGGATCCCTAGGCCACTATGGTTTTCATGGGAATAGAAGAAACTGAAGAACAACTGATTATTTTTGCTGCTTAAGGAACTGTCTTTATAGTATAGATGGTTCTAGTTATCTAAGGATTTTGATTTGCTCTATGCGTGCTCATTTTTTATCTATGTTGTCACTTGTGTCTTACAAAACTTGGTGTGTTACTTGGTTGATGAAATCAGAAATAAAAAATGTTGAATTTGAATTTGTTCACCGTTAAAAAAAAATTAAAAAACTCTAAACCCTAAACTAAAACTTGGACCCTAAACCTAAAACATAAACCCAAAACCCTAAACCCTAAAACCTTAAACCCTAAACCATAAACCTTAAACCCTAAAACCTAAACCTAAACCTAAACCCAAACTAAACCCTAAATAACCTAATCACTAAACATAAACCTAAAATAAAGTAAACCTAAACTAAACCTAAACTAAATAAAATAAAATAAACTAAAAATAAACTTAAACCTAAACTAAAACCTAAAATAAACATAAAATAAAACCTAAAACCTAAACCTAAAATAAAATAAACTAAACTAAACCTAAATAAAATAAAACCTAAACCTAAAAATAAAATAAAATAAAATCAATAAATAAACCTAAACTAAACATAAACCTAAACAAAATAAAATAACTAAACTAAATAAAATAAACTAAACTAAATAAAATAAAACTAAAGCTAAACCTGGGTTACATAATTTTTTTATAAAACCCTAAACCAATCATTCCTAAAACTAACACTAAAAACTAAACCCTAAACCCTAACCCTAACCCTTAACCCTAACCCCTAACCCTAACACTAAACACTAAAATACAAATAAACCTAAAATCAAACTAAAACTAAATAAAACATAAAATAAAATATATAAAAAAAAAAAACTAATATATAAAATAAAAGTAATAAAATAAAATAAAACCTAAACTAAAACCTAAGTCTAAACCAAAAAATAAAATAAAATAAATTAATAAAATAAACTAAATTAAAATAAATAAAACATAAAAGTAAAGAAAATAAAATAAACCTAAGAAAAAAAACATAAATAATATAAAAAACTAAATAAAATAAGAATGAATTATAAAAAATAAAAATAAAACAAAAAAACTAAAAAAACCTAAACCTAAAATAATAAACCTAAAATAAATAAAAATAAAATCTAAACCTAAACTACAAAAAAAACTAAACCAAAACTAAAATAAACTAAACTATTGGTTTGGTTAATTTTAAAAAAAATCCTAAACCCTAAACCCTAAACTAAAAAATAACCTAAACTAAACCCTTAATTCTAAACTCTAAACCCAAACCCTAAAGTAACCTAAACCATGAATAGTAAACTAACCTTAAACCAAACCTAAATAAAATAATAAACCAAAACCAAACCTGGCTAACTAAAAAAACTAAAACCAAAGCTTAAAACTAAACAGAAACCTAAACTAACCTAAACTAAGCTAAACCCCAAACTAAACTAAACTATCTAAATAAATCTTTGGCTGAAACCCACCTGATCCCAGGCACCTAACTCACCTGGACTACCCACCACTACTCCCTGGGCCCTCCCAGGCTCTAGGCCCTGACCCACCTGGGCCCTGGAGTCCTAATCTAAACCTGACTATAACCTTGCTGGGCACAACTGGACTAGGCCATAGACCCTGGGCCCTGACCTGAAACTGAGCTAACCCAGGCCACTCCTCCACCCTACCAAAAGATCTGCGGCCCTGGACCACCCAGGCCTCCCCAAAAAAACCTGGGCCCTGGGCCTCCATACCCACCCTAACCTACTTAAAACTATCGCTAGATAAATTAAATAAAACTAACCTAAATAAAATAAAACCTAAACTAAATGATAAACCTAACCTAATTAAGATAAAATAAAATAAATAAAACATAAATTAACTAAAATAAAAGTAAACCAAAACATAAAACTTAAACAAAATAAAACTAAATGTAAAATGAAAGTAATAAACCCAAAATAACATAAAATAAAACTAAATAAAACCTAAACCTAAAAATAAACACTTAAAAATAAAACCTAAACCTAAACTTAAAAAAACCTAAACCTAATAAATAAATAAAATAAACATAAACCAAAACTAAAATAAACTAAACTAAGATAAATAAACCCAAACCCTAAACCTGAAACCCTAAACCATAAACCATAAACCCTAAAACCTACAACCCTAAACCCTAAACCCTAAACCGAAAACCCAAAACCTAAAACCAAAAATTGAAAACCTTTAACCCTAAAACATAATTTCTAAAACCTAAAATAAATATAACCTAAAAACAAAATATATAAAAAACCTAAACCTAAAAATAAACATAAAATAAAAAATAGACATAAAAAGAAAAAAAATAAAAAATAAAAATAAAAACTAAAACCTAAACCTAAAATAAACATAAAGATAAAATAAAATAAAAATTAAAAACTAAACTAAGATAAAATACATAAAAACCCTAAACCATCACTCTAAATCGACTCTAAAATTAACCCTAGGCCCTAAACCTGCACCTAAACCTAAACCTAAACCATAAACCTAAACCCTAAACTCCTAAACCCTAATCCTGCTATAACCTCACAAAACATGACCACACTCCAAAGATAAAACTAAACCTAAGTAAAATTAAACCTAAACTAAACCTAAACCTAAACCTATAAAATAAAATTAAAATAAAACTAAATTAAAATAAAATAAATAAAAACCTAATAAATAAACTGAAATCCTTAAATAAAAACCTAAAATAATAAAAAATAAAATAAAATAAAATAAACTTAAATAAAATAAAATAAATCCTAAATAAAAAAACATAACAAAATAAATGTCGTGACTCTAAACCAAAATTAAAATACACTACTAAAACCTCCCTAAACCCTAAACCCTAAACCCTGGCCCTAACCTAAACCCTACCTAAACCCTAAACTAACCTAAACCCAAAATACTAAAACCCAAACTAAACCATAAACCTACACCTAATCCTAGTTGTCTCTTACACTCCAAAACCCTAAACCACAAAACCCTAAACCCTAAAACACTAAAATATAAAATTTAAAACTAAATAAAGCATAAAATAAAATAAATAAAAACCTAAAATAAAATAAAATTAAAAATTAATAAAATCAAATGAATCAATAAAACCAAAATAAAACTAAAGGTAAAATGAACCTAAGAAAAACATAAATAAAATAAAACTAAACATAAAATAAGAATAAAATAAAATAAAATAAAATAAAATAAAACTAAATAAAAACATAAATTAAAAATAAACCTAAATAAAAAAATAAAACAAAACCCTAAACTAAAAAAAAAAACATAAATAAATTAAAATAAACATAAACCTAAATTAAAATAAATAAACTTAAATGTTGACCTACCCTAAACTAAACCTAAACCCTAAACTCAAACATTAAACATCTGACCTACAACCCTAAATCTAAACACTAAACCCACCTAAACCTAAACCCTAAATGACCCAAAGTTAACCTAAATCTTAACCTAACCCATACACTAAACCTAAACACCATAAACCATAAACCATAAACTCTTCACCCTCCCACCTGAACCTAAACTCCACAAACCCTGACTTAAACTCACTAAATCCTACCCAGACTCCCTGGGCCCTACCCTAATCTGACCCTCCTGGGTTTCCTGGGCTCCAACCACTGACCCTAAATCTGGGCTCAATACTGAGCTCTAAACCCTGACCATAAACCCTGACTGACCTCTAAACTCTCTCTGACCCTACTCTTAACCCTAAACATTAAAAACCTAAACCTAAACTAAATTAATCATAAACTAAAATAAATTAAAAATACTAAACCTAAATAAAATAAATAAAATAAAAACCTAAACTAAACTATAATAAATGAAAAACCTAAACCTAAAAATAAAATAAAATAAAATAATAAAAAACTAAAATAAAATAAATAAAACCATAAAGAAGACTAAAAAGTAAAATGATCTTAAGAAATAAAAACCTAAATAAAATAAAAACCAAACAAAAAATAAAAATAAAATAAACCTAAAATAAAATATATTAAAACTAAATATAAAACTTAAACCTAAATAATAAACCTAGAAATAAATAAATAATAAAACCAAAACCCTAAACTTAAAGAAAACCTAAACCTAAAATAAAAATAAAATAAACCTAAACCCAAACTAAAATAAACTAAACTAAAAAAATTAAAACTTAAGGCTAAACCTTAAATAAACTAAACCTAACCTCTAAACCTAAACTAAATAAAATCAAATAAACAAAAAATAAACCTAAACCTAAACTAAAAAATAAAACATAAAAATAAACCAAAAATAAAAACCTAAAACCAAAAAATAAAAAAAATAAAATAAAAACCAAAACCTAAACCTAAAAATAAAAAATAAGACGTTAAACCAAGAATAGAAAATAAAAAAAACTCAACTAAAAACTAATCTAAACCTAAACCTAAAGCTAAATAATAAATTAAAATAAAAAACCTAAAATAAAATAAATAAACCTAAAATAAATAAACTAAACAAAATAAAAAAATAAACCTAATAAAATAAAGTAAACTAAAATAAATAAAATAATATACTAAATATACTAAATAATCCTAAACCTATCAGTTTACTTAATTTAAAGATTAAAAAACCCTTAAACCCTAAATCCTAAATCATAAACCTACAACCCTACAAACCTAAACAAACCATAAACCTTAAACCATAAATAAAATAAATAAATAAAACACTAATCAGAAATATAAACTTAACCTTAAACCCTTAACTTACTACCCTAAACACTAAAACCCTAAACCTTAAACTCTAAACCCTAATCCCTGAAACCCTAAACCCTAAACCATAAACCATAAACTTTAAACCCTAAAACCTACAACCCCAAACCCTAAACACTAAACCCCAAACCCTAAAACCTAAAACTAAACCTAAACCTAAACCTAAACCTAAAAACATAAACTAAAATAAAAATCCTAAGCTAAAATAAATAAACAAAACAAAATAAAAAGAAAAAGTAAACAAAAATAAAAATAAAGAAATAAAATAAGCTAAAATAAATGAAAAGTAAACTAAATAAAATAAACCTCTGGGGTTTGATTTAAAAAAAAAAACCTTAAATCCTAAACCCTAAACCTATAACCCACCAAAATTCTAAATCTTAAACCCTAAAACACCCTAAACCCTAAACCAAAACTCTAAACCCTGGCCCAAAACCCTAACCTTCGACCACTGGCCCTAAACCCCAAAACCTAAACCTAAACCTAATGTAACTAAATAAATTGAAAAATAAACATAAACCCAAAATCATAATAAACATAAACCTAAACTTAAACCCGAAACCCTAAACCCTAAACCTTAAACCCTAAAGGGCTAAAAACCTAAACCTAAACTAAATAAAATCTAAAAATAAAATATATAAATAAAACCTAAATAAAATTAAAATAAATAAAATAAAATAAAATAAAATAAAAACATAAACTATAACCTAAACTCAAAAAAAATAAAAAAAATAAAAAACTAACATAAAATAAATAAAAACCTAAACTATACTAAGAAAATAGAAAATTGAAATAAAATAAAAACTAAACCAAAAATAAAATTAAAATAGACCTAAATTAAAATAAAATAAAAACTAAATGAAAAGTTAAATTAAAATGAAATAAACATAAACCTAAATAAAAATAAAAAATTAAATAAACATAAATAAATAAAAAAGAAATGAAATAAAATTAAATCTATTAGGTTACTTATTTAAAAAAAATAAAAAAATAAAAAAATAAAAGAACTGACCCTAAACATAAAACTAATCCTAAACCCTAAGCCTACTATACTAAACCCTAAACCCTAGACCTTAAAAATCTAAACCCTAAACCCTAAACCCTAAAATCCTATACCATAAACCCTAAAACCTAAACCCTAGACCCTAAACTTAAAACCCTAATACCTACAACCCTAAACCCTAAACCTTAAACCCTAAACCTTAAACCCTAAACCCTAAACCCTAAACTTTAAAAACCTAAAAAACTAAACCTAAACTAAATAAAACCTAAAAATAAAATAAATAAAAAACCCAAACATAAACAAAATAAAAAAGAAAATAAAATAAAATCCTAAATAAAATAAAAACTAAATGAAAAATAAAAATAAAATAAACTTAAAATAAAATAAAAACTAAATTAAAACCTAACCTAAAATAAACAAAATAAAAGAAATCTAAACCTAAACTAAAATAAAATAAATTAAAATAAAAAATACTAAACCTAAACCTAAAATAAACGAAACTTAGACCCTAAACAAAATAAAATAAAACAAATTAAACTTGAAATAAAGCTAAACCTAAATTAAAAAATTGAACCTAAAAATAAACCTAAAATAAAAACCTAAAACCTAAGCCTAAAAAGATAAAATAAAAACCTAAACCTAAACCTAAAAATAAAAAATAAAATTGAAACCTAAATAATAAAAGAAAAATAAAACTAATCTAATAAATAAATAAAAATCTAAACCTAAACCTAAAAAATAAACTAAAATAAAAAAACTTAAACTAAAATAAACAAACCTAAAATAAATAAATCAAACTAAATAAAATAAAAAATAAACTTAAATAAAATAAAAATAAAATAATTAAAAAATAATTACAAAATAAACTAAATAAAGCAAAAAATTGCTAGTTTTTTTAATTGAAAAAATAACCCCTAAACCCTAAACCCTAAACCCTAAACCACAAATCCAAAACCCTAAATCCTAAAATTAACCCTAAACCTAAACTATGTCAGACCTTAAACCTAAACTCTAAACGCCCAAATCATAAACCCTAAATAAAATAAATAAATAAATAATAAATAAATAACCCTAACCCTAAACTCTCAACCCTAGACTAACCTAACTCTAACCCTAAACCCCAAAACCAACCCAAACCTAAACCCTAAACCTAAAATCTAAAACCTTCAACCCTAAACCCTAAACCCTCAACCCTAAACCCTAAACCATAAACCCTAAACCATAAATAATAAACCCTAAACCCTAAATACTTAAAAACCTAAACTAAAACTATATAAAACCTAAAAATAAAATAAATAAAAAAACATAATCTTAAATAAATTAATTAATTAAAATAAAATAAAAACCTAAACTAAAACCTAAACCAAACCCTAAACCTAAACTTAAAAATAAAATATAATATAAAATAAAAACTAAACTAAAATAAAATAAATAAAATACTAAGCTAAATTAAAAATAAAATAAACTTAAAAATAAAACCATATAAAATAAAACTAAACATAAGATAAAAAAATAAACCTAAAATAAAATAAAATAAAACTAAATAAAACCTAAACCTAAAAATAAACTTAAAAATAAAACAAAATAGATAAAAATAAAACCTAAAACCAACTTAAAAAAAACTAAACCTCAAATAAAGAAGAAAATAAACATAAACCTAAACTAAAATAAATAAAACAAAATAAATAAAACATAAACATAAACCTAAATTAAACTAAACCTAAACTAAAAAGAAATAAACTAAAAAATAAACCTAAACCTAAACCAAAACTAAAAATAAAACCTAAAATGAACCTAAAATAAAACCTAAAACCTAAAACTAAAAAAATAAAATAAAATGTAAACCTAAAACTAAAATAAAAAAAAAAAAAAACAAGAACTTCAAATTAATTAAAATAAAACTAAACTAAGAAATAAACAAAAATCTAAACCTAAAAAATAAACTAAAATAAAAAATGTAAACTAAAATAAATAAATCTAAATTTAATAAATCAAATAAAAATAAATAAATAATAAACTAGATAAACTAAATAAACTTAAACTATAGATTTGCTTAATTTAAAAAAAAAACCATAAACCCTCAACCCTAAAACTAACCTTAAATACTAATAAACTTACAACCCTACTAACTAAAACCCCAAACCACGGATAAAAAAAAAAAAAAAATTTTAGACCCAAACCTAAACCACAAATCATGGATCCACAAGTACTGGCCGTGGGAAACACAAACCCTAGGCCTTCCTGAGGCCCTAGGCCCAAGGCCAGCCCAAGGCCCCTAAATCCACTGAGCCACTGAGGCGTGAGCCCTAAATGGGTGAGTCTTCATGCAGCAGGCCACAGGCCCTGGGCTCCAGATCTTAGGCCCTGAATTACCCAGGCCTTGGGCCCTAAACCCAAAATAGAGCTGAGCTAAACTAAAATAAAATAAAAATAAAATAAATGAAAACTAAAAAAAGATAAGATTAAAAAAAATAAATGAATAAAATATAAACTAAACATAAACTAAACCTAAAAATAAAAACCAGGTTATATAAAATAAATAAATACCTAAAGTAAACTAAAAATAAAACCTAAAGAAAATAAAACTACCTAAAAAAAATAAAATAAATAAATAAAATAAAATAAAACTAAATAAAACTACACTAAAAACCTAAAATAAAACCTAAAATAAATAAAAATAAACCTAAATCTAAAGTAAAATAAAACTTAAACTTAAAATAATAATAAAATAAAACTAACCCTAAACTAAAATAAATAAAAGAAACATAAAAAAATAAACTAAACCTAAATAAAAAAATAAATAAAATAAAATAAACTAAATCAGACCTCAACCAAAAATAAAAAATAAAACCTAAAATAAACTTAAAATAAAACTTGTACCTAAACTAAAAATAAAGATAAAACTTAAACCTAAAAACTAAACTAAAAATAAATCTAAGCTAAAAATAAACAAAAATTTAAAACCTAAACTAAAATAAATAAACTAAGTTGGATAAAAATAAAAATAAACCTAAATATAAATAAAAAACTTAAATAAAATAAAATAAAATAAACTAAAATAAATAACAAAATAAACTAAATAAACCTAAACCCTGCCGACTTACTTTTTTAAAAAAATATAAACCCTAAAACACTAAACCCAACCACAAATCTGATCACTCCCTACAAATAAACCACAAAGCCTAGCACTAAAACCACAACAGCCCTAAACCCTAAACCCTAAAAAAATAAACCCTAAAACCCTAAACCTTAATCCCAAAACCATAAACCCTAAACCCTAAACCCTAAACCCTAACCCTATACCCTAAACCTTAAACCCCTAACTCTAAATCTAAACCTAAAGTAACTAAAAAAATTAAAAATTAAACCTAAACCCTAAAACCAAATAAACCTAAACCTAAACCTAAATCTTAAGAATGGGCAGAACCTTGACGGCAGGAACATCATCGTCAACCAGGCCCAGTCAAGATTTGGCGGTGGTGGTGAAGGCGGATGTGACCATTATTGCAGTGGTGGTGGGGGATCTAGAGGTGCTGGTGGATATGGAGGTGGTGGTCAGAGCAGTGGTGGTTATGGAGGCAGGAGGAGTAACGAAGGTTACAACCTTGGTGGTTATGGAGGCAGGAGATCGGGGATATGATGATGGATCCCGCTACTTGAGTGGTCGAGGTGGTTCTAATGGGAACTAGAAGCGAAGAATGGGTGATTGATCTGCTTATGGAACTGTATCTTTATAATAGAGGCAGTTCTAATTATCTATGCTATTTGATTTTCTCTATGAGTGCTCATTTTTATCTATGTCTTCACTTATGTCTTAAAAACTTGGTGTGTTACTTGTTAATAAAATCAAAAGAAGAAATATTGAATCTAAATTTGTTCTGTAAAAAAAAAAATGAAAAACATAAACCCTAAATAAAACCTAAACCCTAAACATAAAAATAAACACTAAACCCTAAAACCACTAAACCATAAAACCACTAAACTAAACCCCTAACCTTACCCAACACTAAAACCTAAACCATAAACCCTAAACCCAAAACCCAAAAAAAACCCTAAACCTTAAACCATAAACCCTAAACCCCAAACCTAAAACCCTAAACTAACCCTAAACCCTAAGCTATAATTCCTACAAAGCTAAAAACATAAACCTAAACAAAATAAAACCTAAAAATAAAATAAATAAAATTATATAAATAAAAATATAATAAATAAATAAAATAAAATAAAAACTTAAAACTAAAACCTAAACCTAAACATGAACCTAAAAAAATAAAATAAAAAATAAAAGTTAAACTAAAATAAAATGATTAAAAACCTAAACTAAACTAAAAAATAAGAAAACTAAATAAAATAAAAACTAAACCTAAAATAAAAATAAAATAAAACTAAATTAAAATAAAAATAAAAATTAAATAAATACTTAAACCTAATAAAAAATAAAAAATAACACCTAAAAATAAATAAAAAATAAATCCCAAACCCGAAACTAAAATAAAAAAAAACCTAAACCTAAAATAAAATAAATTAAACCTAAACCTAAACTAAAATAAATAAAACCTAAATCTAAACCTAAATTAAACTAAACTTAAACCTAAACTTAAACTAAATAAAATAAAATAAAATAAAAATAAACCTAAACCTAAACTAAAAAAATAAAATATGAAAATAAACCTAAAATAAAAATCTAAAACCTAAACATAAAAAATAAAATAAAAAAACTAAACTAAAAATAAACATAAACCTAAACCTTAACCTATAAAATAAACTAAAATTAACAACCTAAACTAAACTAAATAAAAATACAAATAAAAATAAACTAAACTAAACTAAATAAAAAAATAAACTAAATAAAAAAATAAACTAAATAAACATAAACCTTCTAGTTTACTTAATTTAAAATAATAAAAAAATAAATAAATAAAAATCAAAAACCCAAACCCTAAAACTAACCTTAAACCCTAAACCCTAAACCCTAAACTATCAACACTATATATTTATTATTGGTCCCTTATGTTTGGGATGGGGTTATTTCCATGCTATTCTATTGCCTTACTAGATTTCATCAGGTCTTTCTATTGGTTTTTACCTTTGCCTGGCCTTTTCTGCTATTTTCCTGTGGTGGGGCTTCATGCTGGTCTATTTAAACACTTGGATCTGGTTAATAATATGGTAGACCTGACAATGTTGGCTCACTTTCATTTGTGTTGGGATTCTCATGCCATGGTGCCTAATATGATGACATTTTTTTTTTGCATGGGATCTCCTTACCCATTACGCTCTTTCTTTGATTTCTTTTCTATTCTTCATATGGCTTTATTTAGGTTTGCAGGTACTAAGGCTCAAAAGACTTTCAACAAATGGTTGCTATACAAGTTTGTTGGCTATGATGGCTATGATGATTTCACTTCTTTTGGTTTGGTAGTAGCTCTTGTGATGTAACCCTTCTACTGAAGTTTGGATGCTCATATTTGCATCTGCCCAACTTGGTGTGACTGAGCCTAAGCTTTCTCTATCACACTTCTTTATTTTCTTTCTTAATTTATGCTGCCTTCATTTTCCATTTTGTTTGTATTACCTTAACTGCTCTAATTTCACTTTCTCTACAATTTTGCGGGTGTATTTCTCTTGTTGTCTGTAGAGGTTTGCTCCATAGTGTCATGCATTCTCTCATCACGAAGAATAGTGTCATGCATTCTCTCATCCTCAAGAGCTTTGGCCCTAATCTTCCATTGCCATATATCTATGTTAATTTAATTTTGCTTTTTTCCTTACTCTTTCATTTTGCTTTTGGTTGTAATTAGATAGGGATTTACTTTCTAGGTTAATTGTAGCTCTTAAGTTGTGGAGTTTATCCATGACATAAAATTTTCAAAAAAAATAATAATAAATAAAATAAAATTAAAAACCCTGTACTCTAAACCCTAAACCCTAAACCCTAAACCCTAAACCCTAAATTGTAAACCCAAAAACTCTAAACCCTAAACCTTAAATCCTAAATCATAAACCTTAAACCATAAAACCTACAACCCTAAACCCTATGCCCTAAACTTACTACCCTAAACTCTAAAACCCTATACTCTAAACCCTAAACCCTAAACCCTAAATCTTAAACCCTAAAACCCTAAACTCTGTGCACCTCTTGGTTGATAGCTTTGGCTTTCCAAGAGGTCTTGGGTTCAAGTCCTTGCACATGCGTTGTGTGTGTGAGTTTGTTATTAAATTCGTTCAAATGTCCCAAAAAAAAACCCTAAAACCCTAAACCCTAATCCTAAAACCCTAAATCATTAACCCTAAACCCTAAAACCTACAACCCTTAACAATAAGCACTAAACCCTAAGCCTTAAAACCTAAACTCTATACACTAAACCCTAAAAACCTAAAAACTAAAACCTAAACTAAATAAAATCTAAAATTAAAATAAATAAAGAAAACTTAAACATAAATAACAAAATAAAATAAAATAAAAACCTAAATAAAACCTAAACCTAAACCTAAAGCTAAACATAAAATAAAATAAAAAATAAAAACTAAATTAAAATAAAATAAATAAAAACCTAAACTAAATTAAAAAAATAAAATAAACCTAAAAATAAAAAAACCTAAATAAAATAAAACCTAAATGTAAAATAAAATAAAATAAACCTAAAATAAAATAAAATAAAACCTAAATAAAAACCTAAACCTAAAAAATAAACCAAAAAATAAAACCTAAAAATAAATAAAAAATAAAAAACCCAAAAAAAAAGAAAACTTAAACCTAAAATAAAAATAAATAAAATAAACATAAACCTAAATTAAAATAAACTAAACTAAAATAAATAAAACTTAAAATAAACCTAAGAATAAAAACCTAAATAAAATAAAATAAAACTAAACATAAAAAAAACAACATAAATAAAATAAACCTAAAATAAAAAATAAACTAAAACTATAGAAAATCCTAAACCTAAAAAATAAAACCTAAAAATAAACCTAAAAAATAAATAAAAAATAAATCTTAAACCCTAAACAAAAAATAACCTAAAACAAAAATAAAAATGAAATAACCAACATAAAATAAACATAAACCTAATCTAAAATAAACTAAACTAAAATAAATAAAACCTAAACCTAAACCTATACCTAAAATAAAATAAAAATAAATAAATTATAAACTAATAAATAAAACCTAAAAATGAACCTAAATAAAACCTAAAACATAAACCTAAAAAAATAAAATAAAAACCTAAACCTAAAATAAAAAATAAAACCTAAACCTTAAAAATAAAATAAAAATAAAACTCAACTAAAAAATTAAACCAAAACATAAACCTAAATCTAAAAAATAAATTAAAATAAAAAACATAAATTGAAATAAATAAAGCAAAAATAAATAAACTAAACTAAATAAAAATAAAAAATAAAATAAAGTAAAATCAATAAAAAATAAATTAAATAAACCTAAACCTTTTTACTTAATTTTAAAAAAAACCTAAACACTAAGCTAACCCTAAACCCTAAACCCTAAATCATAAACCCTAAACCTAAACCCTAAAGCCTAAACACTAACCCTAAACCCTAAACCCTAAAACCCTAAACCCTAAAACCCTAAATCTTAAACCCTAAACCCTAAACACTAAACCCTAAAAACCTAAACCTAAACTAAATAAAACCTAAAATATAATTTATAAAAAACCTAAATAGAGTAAAATAAAGTAAAATAAAACCCAAAACCTAAACCTAAACCTAAAATAGAAAAATAAATTAATAAAAGTAAACTAAAATCTAAAACTTAAAAATAAAATAAACTTAAGAAAAAAACCAAAATAAAATAAAAACTAAACATAAAAAAAAAACCAAATAAACCAAAAATAAAATATAATAAAAACCTAAACCTAAAAAATAAACCTAGAAATGAAACCTAAAAGTAAATAAAAAATGAAAAATAAACCCTAAACTAAAAAACCTAAACTTAGAATAAAAATAAAATAAACAAAATAAAATAAACCTAAACTTAAACTAAAATAAAACCTAAACTAAAATAAATAAACATAAAATAAATAAACTAAACTAAATAAAATTAAAAAACCTAAATAAAATATAAAATAAACTAAATAAACCAAAACACGATTTACAATTTAAAACCTAAACACTAAACCCTAAACCCTGACCACTAAATCTTCAACCCTAAACCCTAAAACTAACCCTAAAACCTAAATCCTAAAACCTAAACACTAAACCCTAAATCCTAAACCATAAACACCAAACCCTAAACACTAAAATAACCTAAACCCTAACCTAACCCTAAACCCTAAACCCTAATTCCCCAAACCTTAAACCATAAACTTGCCTTAAACCCTAAACCTAAACCAAAATAATAAACCTAAACCCTAAACCACTAACCTAAGCTAACCCTAAACCCTAAACCCTAAAACTATAAACCCTAAACCTAAACACTAATCCCTAAACCTAACCTAAACCTAAACTCTAAAACCTTAAACCCTAAATATAAACTATAAACCCTACTAAACCCTAAACTAAGTTTTAAACCCTAAACCCTAAAACCTAAAAAACCTAAACTAAAATAAAACCTAAAAGTAAAATAAATAAAAACCTAAACCTAAATAAAATAAAATAATAACCTAAACTAAAACCTAAACCTAAAATAAAATAAAATAAAATAAATAAAAACCAAAACTAAACTAAAAAAATAAAATAAACCTAAAAATAAAAAACTTAAATAAAATAAGAACTAAATAAAAACCTAAACCTAAAAAATAAACCTAAAAATAAATAAAAACTAAAACCTAAACCCTAAACTAAAATAAAATCTTAAACTTAAAATAAAAATAAAATAAATAAAATAAAATAAACCTAAACTTAAGCTAAAATAAATAAAACTTAAACCTACACCTAAAATAAACTAGACTTAAACTTAAACCTAAATTATAAAAAACAAAATAAACTAAAAATAAACCGATCCTAAAAAAATAAAACCAAAAAATAAACCTAAATAAAATCCTAAAACTTAAACCTAAAGAAATAAAATAAAATCCTAAACCTAAACTAAAAAATAAGAAATAAAACCTAAACCAAAAAAATAAAATAAAAATAAAACTGGACTAAAAAATAAACCTAAACCTAAAAAAACTAAAATAAAAAAGCTAAATTGAAATTAAAAAACTAAACTAAATAAAAATAAAAGATAAACCTAATAAAAAATAAAAATAATGTAAACTAAAATAAATAAATAAAAACTAAATATACTAAATAAACCTAAACCTACCAGTTTACTTAATATTTTTTTAAAACCTTAAACCCCAAATTGTAAACACTAAACCCTAAACGCTAAACCCTAAACCCTAAACCCTAAACCCTAAAATGCTAAACCCTAAACCCTAAACCCTTAACCCTAAACCCTAAATATTAAACCCTAAACCCTAAACCCCAAACTAAACTAAACCTAAAGTAACTAAATGTAAAAAAAACAAAACCATAAACCTAATAAACCTAAACTTAAATGTAAACCCCGAGAATGGGCATAACCTCGATGGCAGAACATCATCATCAACTATGCCCAGATTATTACTTTGATGGTGGGGAATTATGCTTAGTGGTGGGGATATAAGTGGGATATGGAGGTGGTCAAAGGTTTGGTTATGGAGTGAGGAGGTTATGGTGTGGTGGTGGAGGAGAGATCGTGGATATGATGGTGGAGCCCACTCCTCGAGAGGCTAGGGTGGTTCTAATTAGACCTAGAGAAATTGGAGAATGATCGATCCGATCTATTGCTTATGGAACTATCTCTTTTTAGTAGAAAAAGTTCTAGTTATCAAAGGTTTTTGATTTGCTCTATGCGCATTTTTGATCTATGTCACCATTGAGTCACTATAGCTCAAGAGAGAGAATAAATATTAAAAATTTTAAAAGTTAAATATTAAATTTGAAGTTTTAGGAGAAAATTAATTTTTGATTTTATAATGATAAGATACAATTATTAATGCAGCAAAAATAAAAGTATAATAAAGTAAAGAAAGATAATAGGCACACAATTTTTATGTGGTTCGGTAAAACCCTAAAATCTACCTATGTCCATGATTAGCCACCCCTGGCTAGAAAACCACTAAATGCAAAATAGCTAAAAAATAGTACTCTCCTATAATGGGGTGAATACAACCCCTAGAAAATATATGTACTCTCCTACAAAGTAGTACAACCCCAACACAAAAAAGAAAAATACAAAATAATAAATTTTGATAAAATATATCTCTCACAAATATACCAAGCTATCCAATTCAAAAAGTGATCTCACAACTTATAATTGATCACTTTAGAACTTACTAATTTGTCAAGATAGATTGCTCACTTAATTTTGATAAAAATATTAAATAAATATCTTAAAGTGATCTAACTAAGATGTTTATTTTATTACAATTGGTAGATTAAAATAAAATTGCTTTCAAAATAAATTCACAATAATCTATTGCACAATATGTTAAATTTTAGCAAGGAATAATTTTAAGTTTAAGGAAATTATAACTAGATATATATATAGTATGTAAAGATTAACTTTCTACTAAACTTCCTTTTTCTTAATTAAACAATGAAAACAACAATCTTTACTAAATTTTAGCAAGATAAAATTTTTAAAATAAAGGATATTAGTTGAAATAAAATGATAAATGACAAACAGAAAATTTTAATTTTTTATAAATTTTTTTTTTTGATAAAGAAACTGGATTTATAATTGATCTAGCATATACTATAAAATTTCAACAATAATTTATTTTATTTTAACCAAAATGAAGCTTTTAATTAATGAACTAATCACAAAATACTTAAATAAAATTAGTAAATTTAAGTAAACTAGTAAGCTTTTAATTAAAAAGAGAGATCTAGCAAATATGAAAATAATTTCAGCACAATAATTTAATTTAAAATGCTTAAAATATACTTCTAAAATAGATCTAAGAATAAATTATCTTTCAAATAAGACTAATGAAGAAATATTTTAAGAAACCAAAAGAAATCTATAGGAAGACAAAAAATTTCAACAAGTTGAAATAAATCCTACAAACTATCACAAGAGTTTTTCACAAAAAAATGATTGAAGAAACTTATCAAATTAAAGGATTTGAAGCAACTATTGTGACTTTGGCTAAAATAAAAAATTCTAACTAGATTCTCAAGAAGTTTGTAATGATATATCTTATGATGAATTAGATGATGCTAATTATTTAGTTATTGAATATAAAAAAATTAAAAAGAAAATACAAAACTTTAGAAAAAGAACATAAAAATTTAGATATGCATTTTTTTGATTTAAAAAATAAATGTAATAATTTAAAAGTAAAAAAAACTTCTTTATTGAATTGTTCCTTACTTGTATGTAAACTTGAAAGAGAGAATATCTTGTTAAAAGCAAGATTAGAATTATGTTTGAAATCACAAGTTCATTATAATGCTTCATCAAGTAAAACATTTAATAAAAATTATTTGCATCATATCCCACTCATAAACCTTATAATTATCATCGTATACATGCAAACACTAAGGTTGGTGCAACTATTGTGATAGAAAAGAGCATATTTCATTTGATTATTATGCACATAAATTACAAAACACTAAGCAATCATCTTATGTATGGTACCAAAAGGTACTACACAAACCACACATGCTAAATATCTTGCTTCAAATTTAGAAAGTGAACCCAAACAAGTTTGTGTTCCAAAAGTTAACAGGTGATTTTTTTATAGGAATGCCTTCAAAGGAAAATCAAAGAAGGCATGTGGTACTTGGACAGTGGATGTTCAAGACATATGAGAGATAAAGATAAATTCACTTTAGAATCAAAAGTGATGGAAGATTTGTTACATATGGAGATAATGCAAAGGGAAAGATCATTGGCATTGGTTTTTTAAGAATTCTATCACTTTAGATAAAGTTTTTCTAGTAGAAGGATTAAAACATAATTTAATTTCTATTAGTCAATTATGTGATAAAGGTTTGAACGTAGTATTTCATGCATCATATTGTATTATAAAAAATAATGAAAATGTTTTATTAGTAGGACAAAGACATAAAAATATTTATGTCATTTATTTAGATAGCTTTCATGATGTGAATTTGAATTTACTTTGTTTTAAAAGCACTCATGATGATATATGGTTATAGGTGACTGTCATATTAACATGCACATACTCAATAAAATTGCTAAACTTGATTTAGTAGTTGGATTGCCTAAATTAAATTTTCATTCAAACTATGTTTATGATGCATGTATTCATGGTAAGCATTCTAGAAGCTCATTTAAAAGTAAAATATTGTTTCTACTTCTAGACCTATAGAATTGTTGCACATGGACTTATTTGGCCCAATTAGCACCACTAGCTTAGGTGGAAAAATTATGGTTTTCTAATTGTTCATGATTTCTCTAGATATACTTAGGTTTGTTTGTGACTTTCAAGGATGATGTTTTTGGTGAGTTTAGAATGTTTTCTATATATATTGAAAGAGAACAAGGCCTTTTGATTATTAGGGTTCAAACTGATCATGTGGTGAATTTGAAAATAAATTATTTGAGAATTATTATGATGAACATGGGATTAGACATAATTGTTTTAGAACTCCCAACAAAATGGAGTAGAGAGAAAAAATAGAATATTAATTGAATTAAGTAGATCTAAGCTTGATGAGTATAAATTGCCAAAATATTTTGGGTAGAAGAAGTAAATACAATGTTATGTGATGAATAGAATCTATTTTAGACCAATTTTGAAGAAGACACCCTATGAATTGTTTTGGAAAGAAACCTAAGATTGAATTTTCATGTATTTGGATGTAAATGTTTATTTTGAATAATGGAAAAGAGCATTTAGGTAAGTTTGATTGTAAATCGATGATGGAATTTTTCTTAGGATACTCTTTCTTCTAGAGCTTATAGAGTTTTCAATAAGAGAAAATTATTGTAGAAGAATCAATACATGTTATTTTTTGATGAAAATTTAATTGATAAAATGAAGTAATTGATGAAGAGATTGATAATTTTAAGAAAATATATTTAAAAGATAATGTGGATGATTCATAAAAGAATGAAAAATAAAAAAATCATCCAAAGGAACTAATTATAGAGATCCTTCAAAAGGAGTTATGACCGAAAACATAGTAGAGAGGATGTAGATCATTCAAACATTTTTATTTGAGGTTGAACCCAAAAAATTAAGAAGAAGCATTAAAAGATAATTTTTGGATTATATGGAAGAGGAGTTGAATTAATCTATAAGAAATGATGTTTGGGAATTAGTCCCAAGACCCAAGATCAAAATGTCATTGGAACAAAATGGGTCGTGAATAAGCTAGATGATTTAGGTTGTATTGTTATAAATGAAGCTAGGTTTGTTACACAAGGATGCACACAAGTTGAAGGTATAGATTTTGAAGAATCTTTTGCACCTATAGCAATACTAGATGCTTTTAGGTTACTCTTTGCTTAAAGGAAAATATTCCAAGGAATCCATTGGAGATGAAATCATAAATTCCTTGAAAAAAAATGACTGCTAAAATACAAAATTTCACATATTTTGTTAATTTTGAAATATGACATTTAAACATTATGATATAAATATATAATCATATATATGTTAGTTATCATGTAACCTTAAAATCAAATTAAAATATTTAATTATATTAAGTATATAAACTAATTACACTAAATAGTCATAATTTATTATCATTTATTATTTTGACAATTTAAATGCTATGTATGTAAATATAATTCAATGTTAATTAGATAAAGATTTATATAAATTAAGCTCATTATCATTATTTATAATAAATAAAAAAATAATATGTTAAGTTGAGAAAATTGATTCATTCTGAATGAACTCATATGAATTTCTAAGATAGTTATAAATTCATATAACCTAAAATATTGTATCTTGAGCTTCATTATCCATTTTGATCTATCTTTCATTTTTCTATTTTTTCGATTTCCTCAAATATATTATGAGATGTATTGGATATGTAATTAGCAATTAATATATCTAAGGCACATAAAACATACATTAGAACATCCAAGCATTCATTTATTATCATCAAAATTGATCGGATTGAACATGAGGCTCACTTAATATTTAATTATATTAAGTATATAAACTAATTACACTTAATAGTCATAATTTATATCATTTATTATTTTGACAATTTAAATGCTATGTATGTAACATATAATTCAATGTTAATTAGATAAAGATTTATATAAATTAACCTCATTATCATTATTTAAAATAAATAAAAATAATATGTTAAGTTGTGAGAAAATTGATTCATGCTAATGAACTCATATGAAATTTCTAAGATAGTTATAAATTCATATAACCTAAAATATTGTATCTTGAGCTTCACATTATCCATTTTATCTCTTCATTTTTTTCTATTATTCTTGTTTTCCTCAAATATATTATGAGATGTATTAGATAGGTAATTAGCAATTAATATATCTAAAGCACATAAAACATACATTAGAACATCCAAGCATTCATTTATTATCATCAAAATTGATCAGATTGAACATGAGGCTCATTAAGCCAACAACCACTTGTGTCTTAGAGAACTTAGTGTGTTACTTGAGGAAATTGAAAAGAAGAAATGTTGAATCTGAATTTACTCTTAAAAAAACCTTAAACTCTAAACCATAAACTAAAACCCAACTCGACAATTTTAGCCTTTACTATATGCGAACCTTTGTTGATTCTTTTGGATTGAACTTTTTGGTTTCTGCTCGTTGGTGGTTGCCTTTGGTGCCCTTTTGTGTGGTTGTTTTGTCTTCTAATGATTTGCACTGGGTGCGGCTTATGTTTCCTTCAGTTGATGGTCTCATTTCTGAGCAGTTTAGTCATTTGTGGTTGCTCACCCTTATTTGGCTTGGTGAGTACTTGTTGCTAGGACTTTGGCTTGAGGGCTCTGTTTTGTTTATTTTCTTAATTAATTGGCATTGGTTGGTTTTGATTTTCTGGTTTGGAGCTTGGATGAGTATTTGGTTAATGGTTGTTTTGGTGTTCACTTTGTTCGCCTCTCCGGTTATTGTGATTAGTCTGTTGTAGTTTTTGTTTCGTAGTTTGGCAACTAGCTAGTTACTGCCTAGTTTCTCTCTATTTAATCGTGTTGGATCTAGAACTTTATGGATAGCTAGCCTTAGATGTTTGCTTGTATCAGGTATGCTGGCTATGATAGCTTTGATGTTACTCACCTCTTCTCACTGTTTGGTAGCATTACATATGATTGTAACCCTTCTTTATGAAGTTTGGATGCTCATATGTATTATTATGCCCCTTGAGATGATCCTAACGAGCTTGAGCCTTCTTTCTCGCTCTCTTTTCTTTCTTTATCCTTTAGCTAAGACTTTTGTCATTGTAGTGTTTTGCAAATTTCTTTTATAAGTTGGAATTTATATAGAGAATGGTCTTCGCTCAATCAACCCAAGTGCCATTACTGTGGACCTTACTTATCTTGCTTTCTCAAAGGAATCATGAACTGCTGCTGACTCATCCTTTTACTATTCTTAGGACTTGTTTTAGTCTTCTATGTATTTTTCTCTTATTCTTTTTAGACGATGTATTTGCTCCTTTATTTTCTTTTCTTTTTCTAATATACTTAGATGGGGGTTTAGCTCTGTAGGTTTCTTATAGCTCTGAGAGCAGTAGAATTTTAGAACTTTACAGCATTTAAGGACATTGTATGTTTTCCTTTTATTGTAATAAAATTCTAACTTTCCCAAAAAGAACTCTAAACTCTAAAGCCTAAACCCTAAACCCTAAACATCCCTAAACCCTAAAACCCTAAAACCCTAAAACCGTAAACCCTAAACCCTAAACCATAAACGCTAAACCATAAAACCCTAAACCTTAAACCCTAAACTAACCCTAAATCCTAAAGCCTAAAAATTAAACCCTAAACCCTAAACCATAAATCCTAACCCTAAACTTCAAACCCTAATCCTCAATCCCTAAACCTAAACCTAAAGTAAATAAATAAATTAAAAAATAAATCTAAACCCCAAAACTTAATAAACCTAAACCTAAACCAAAACCTTAATAATGGGTAGAACCTTGTTGGTAGGAATATCACCATCAACCAGGCTCTCTCTAGGTATGGCGGTAGAGGCGCAGGTAGAGGCGGCAATTATCGTAGTGATGGTGGGGATCTAGAGGTGCTGGTGGATATGTAGGTGGTGGATATGGAGGCTAGAGGAGTGACAGAGGTTACAACCACGGTGGTGGCGGAGGGAGAGATCGGGGATACAATGGTGGATCCTGCTACTAGAGAGGCTGGGGTGGTTCTGATGGGAACTGGAGAAACTGAAGAACGGCCAAACCAATCTACTACTTATGGAACTATGTCTTTATAGTCAAGATGGTTATAGTTATCTAGGGATTTTGATTTGCTCTATGCATGCTCATTTTTTATCTATGTCATTTGTGTCTTAGAAAACTTGGTGTGTTACTTCGTTGATGAAATCGAAAAGAAGAAATGTTGAATCTAAATTTATTGTCTGTAAAAAAAACCAAAAACCCTGAACCCTAAACCGTAAACCGTAAACCTACAACCTACAAGCGTAAAACCTAAACCTTAAAACCCTAATCCCTAAACCCTAAACCCTACCCTAAACCCTAAACCCTAAAACCTACAACCCTAAACCCTAAAACCTAAACCCTAAACCCTAAACACTAAACCATAAAAACCTAAAAACTAAAACCTAAACTTAAATATAATTAAAAAAATAAAATAAAATAAAAACCTAAACTAGACCTAAACCTAAACATAAAATGAAATAAAATAAATGAATAATAATAAACTAAAATAAAATAAATAAAACCTAAAGAAAACTAAAAAATTAAATAAACCTAATAATAAAAAACCTAAATAAAATAAAAACTAAATGTAAAATAAAAATAAAAAAACCTAAAATATAGTAAAATCAAAACCTATATGTAAAAAATAAACCTCAAAATAAAACCTAAACGCTAAACTAAAAAAAACCTAAACCAAAAGAAAAGTAAAATAAATAAAACCTAAACCTAAACCTAAACTAAATAAAATAAAATAAACTAAAAATAAACCTGAACCTAAACTAAAAAATAAAACCTAAAATAAAAACTTAAAACTTAAACCTAAAAAAATAAAATAAAAACCTAAACCTAAACCTAAATATAAAAAATAAAAGCTAAAACTAAAAAATAAAATAAAAATAAAACTCAACTAAAAACTAAACCTAAACCTAAACTTAAACCTTAAGTAAACTAAAATAAAAAAACATAAACTAAAATAAATAAACTAAATTAAATAAAAAAGAAACCTAAATAAAAATAAAATGAAATAAAATAAATTGAAATAAATAAAATAAACAAAAATAAACCTAAACCTAACATTTACTTTAATTTTTTTAAAAAAACATAAACCCTAAATCCTAATCCTCAACCCTAAACCATAAACCCTAAAGCCTAAACCTACAACCTAAACTTAAAAAAACCCTAAACCTAAACCTAAACCCTAAACCTAAACCCTAAATCCTAAACTCTAAACCCTAAATCCATACCCTAAATCCTAAACCCTAAATCCTAAACCCTAAATCCCAAACCCTAATCCTAAGCCTGATGTAACTAAATAAATTAAAAAATAAACCTAAACCCCAAAACCTAATAAACCTAAACCTAAACTTGAACCTTAAGAATGGTATCACCGATGGAATTATTTGTTTACCAGCTTTGTAGTTTTGATGCTCTCTCCTTTTATTGGCTCCCCGTTGTTTTAGGATGGTCTATTATTGGCAAGCCGAGCTTTTGCTATTTTCCTAGCCTATTTCTTTTCTGAGGGTTTATTGGCTAGTTGTTTGATGGTCGTGGTATTTTCCAACCTTTTCCTCTTTATTGGTTTTCCGTGTTGGTTGGATGGCCTATGTGCTTGTTGTTTCTTTCTACTATGGGATGAACCTATATGTTGTTATTTCCGATCGCTACTATGTTGTGGTATGATGGTTCTGATATCGGCTACACTGCATATTGCTTGGTGGATCAGAATTTTGGTACTTACATCCGGTCTTTGTTTTGAGTGGTTTGATGGGATATTTTTTTTTTACCTTATTTTGGTTTTCTTTTCTTTTGGTTAGTGTATTTAATCTATGATAGATACTGAACTTGGCTCTTGGTTATTGGGTCGCTTGGTTTAATCGAGGTGTTAAATTTTATGGATGTTTCCCATTATCTTTTGCTTGGTAGTAGCATATGTGATTGTAACCCTTCTTCTAAAGTTTGGATGCTCACATATCCTATTGCCCCTTGAGATGAATGTGACTAAGCTTGAGCCTTATCTAAGATTTTTATCATTTTGTTCCTTTTATGTACTTAGCTTGTCCTTAATTTTAGATGCTTGTCTCTATCTTAAATTCTTTGCAAGTTCATGGCAAGTTTTGGGGTTGTAGGTAGTTTGTGCATCTCTCAGAAGATTTCTGGATATAGATGGCTTTGCCTACCCTTCTTGGAATTTTGTGCTATTTCTTTCTTAATTTTTGTCTTTTCATTCTTTTCTTTGGTTTTCTTGTAATATGTAGGGATTTATCTCTTTAAGCTAATTATAGCTTTTGAGGTTTAGAGATTTATCCCCTATAAGGACCTATTATCTCTTTCATTATGGCAATAAAATTCTCCCACTTTTAATTTTTTTCTAAAAAAAACCTAAGAATGGGCAGAACCTTGACGGTAGGAACATCACTATCAACTAGGCTCAGTCTAGATCTAGCGATGGAGGTGAAGGTGGAGGCGGCGGTTATGGCAATGGTGGTAGGGGATATGGCGGTGCTGGTGGATATGGAGGTGGTGGTCAGAGCAGTGGTGGTTATGGAGGCGGAAGGAGTGATGGAGGTTACAACCGTGGTGGTGGTAGAGCAAGAGATCGGGGATATGATTGTGGATCCCGCTACTCGAGAGTCTGGGGAGGTTTTGATGGGAACTGGAGAAACTGGAAAATCGCTAATTCAACCTATTGCTTATGAAATTGTGTCTTTACAGTATAAATAGTTCTAGTTATCTAGGTTTTTGATTTATTCTATGCGTTCTCAATTTCTATCCATGTCATTGCTTGTGTGTAAGAAAACTTGGTGTGTTACTTGGTTGATGAATTCGAAAAGAAGAAATGTTGAATCTGAATTTATTCTCAATTAAAAGAAAAATCAAAAACCCTAAAACCTAAACTAAAATATGAACCCTAAAACATAAACCCTAAACCCTAAACCCTAAAAACCCTAAATCCTAAACCCTAAACCCTAAACCTAAATAAACCTAAATGAAATAAATAAAACCTAAACCAAAATAAAATAAAATAAATAAAATAAAATAAAATAAAACTAAAAAAACCTAAACCTAAAATAAAATAAAATAAAAACTAAAATAAAAATAAATAAAACCTAAACTAAATTAGAAAACCTAAACCTAAAAAAAAAAAAATAAACCTAAGATAAAATAAAAAAACTTAAACCTAACTAAATAAATGTAAAAATAAACTTAAAAATAAATAAAAAAAACCTAAATCCTAAACTAAGAAAACTAAATCTAAAAGAAAATATAATAAACCTAAACCTAAACTAAAATAAATAAAACCTAAACCTAAAATAAACTAAACCTAAACCTAAACTAAATAAAATTAAATAAACTAAAAATAAACTAAAACCTAAACTAAAAAATAAAACCTAAAAATGAACCTAAAATAAAAATCTAAAATCTAAACCTAAAAAAATAAAATATAAATCTAAACCTAAACCTAAAATTAAAATAAACCTAAACCTAAAAATAAAATAAAAAATCAAACTAAACTAAAAATAAACCTAAACCTAAAGCTAAAACTAAAAAAAAAATACTAAAATAAAAAACCTAAACTAAAATAAATAAACTAAACTAAATATAAATAAAAATAAACTTAAATAAAAATAGACAATAAAAAAACTAAATAAATAAAAAATAAACTAAATAAACCTAAACTTACAATTTTATTGAATTTAAAAAAATAAAAAATTTTAAAAATAAAAATATTACAAACAAACCCTAACCCTAAACCATAAATGCTAAACCCTAAACCTACAACCCTAAACCCTAAAACCCTAAATCGTAAAACCTAAACCATAAAACCTAAATCCTAAAACCTAAAACCTAAAACCCTAAACCCTAAACCCTAAACTTTATTTTGAAAAAAAAAACCTTAAACCCTAAACCCAAACCCTAAACCTAAACCAAAACCCTAAACCCTAAAAAACCCTAAACTGTAAACACTAAACCCTAAACCCTAAACCCAAAAACCTAAACCTAAATAAGAAAATAAAATAAAATAAAATGAAAACCTAAACTAAAACCTAAACCTAAACCTAAAAATAAAATAAAATAGAAAATAAAAACTAAACTAAATAAAAGAATGAAAAAACTAAACTAAATAAAACATAACCTAAAAATAAAAAAACTTAAATAAAATAAAAACTAAAGATAAAATAAAAATAAAGTAAACCTGTGATAAAATAAAATAAAAACTAAATAAAAACCTTAACCTAAAAATAAATAATAACACCTAAACCCTAAACTAAAAAAGAAACTTAAACCTAAAATTAAAATTAAATACACCAAAACCTAAACTAAAATAAGTTAAACTAAAATAAATAAAACCTAAACCTAAACTTAAAATAAACTAAACTTGAACCTAACCTAAAATAAATAAAATAGCATAAACTAAACCTAAGCCTAAACTAAGAAATAAAAACCTAAAAAAACCTAAAATAACAACCTAAAAAATAAAAAAAATGAAACCTAAACATAAAAAATATAATAAAAATAAAAATAAACTACAAAAAAACCTAAACCTAAAAAAGAAACTAAAACAAAAAAAAAACCTAAACTAAAATGAATAAACGTAATATAAATAAACCAAACTAAATAAAAATAAAAATAATCCTAAATAAAAGTAAATAAAAAATAAGCTAAAATCAATAAAAATAAATTAAATAAACTAAATAATCAAAAATATACTACATTACTATTTTTTTAAAATAAAATAACCCTAAACACTAAACTCTAAACCTTAAACCCTAAGAGCCCTAAACCCTAAATCCAAAACCCTAAACCCTAAACTCTAAACCCTAAACCCTAAACCTACAACCATAAACATAGACCCTAAACCCTAAAAACCCAAAACTTTAAACCCTAAATCTTAAACTCTAAACCCTAAACCTTAAGCTAACCCTAAACCCTAAACCCTAAACTCTAAACATTAAATAAAATAAACCTAAACCTAAATTAAAATAAATAAAACCTAAACCTAAAATAAACTAAACCTAAAATTAAACCTAAACTAAAAAAAATAAAATAAACTAAAAATAAACCTAAACCTAAAGTAAAAAATAAAAACAAAAAATAAACCTTAAATATAAATGAAAAACCTCAACTGAAAAAAAAAATATAAACCTAAACCTAAAAATAAAAAATAGATAAAATAAAAATAAACTAAATAAAAAATCTAAACTAAAATAAATAGACCAAGAATAAATAAACTAAACTAAATAAAAATAAATTTCACCTAAATATAAATATAATATAATATAAACTAAAATAAATAAAAAATATTCTTAATAAACTAAAGAAACCTAAACCTTCTAGTTTACTTAATTTTTAAAAAAATAAAAATAAATAAATAAAACCCTAAACCCTAAATCCTAAATTCTAAACCCTAAACCCCAGACCTTAAACCCAAAACCCTAAAAACTCAAAACCCAAACACTAAACCCTAAACACTAAACCCTAAACCCTAAATCCCCAAACCCTAAACCCTAAACCCTAAACTAGATCTAAACCCCAAGCTAACCCTAAACTCTAAACCCTAAACCCTAAAAATCTAAAACCCAAACCCTAAAACCTAAACCCTAAACCCTAAAACTTAAACCCTATGAACCCTAAACCCTAAAGCCTAAGCACGAAACCCTAAACCCTAAAACCTAAAAACCCTAAAGCCTAAACACTAAACCCTAAACCCTAAACCCTAAACCTTAAGCCCTAAACCCTAACCCTAATCCTTAAACCCTAAAACCCTAAACCCTAAACCCTAAGCCCTAAGCCCTAAACCCTAAACCCTAACACTAAATTTTAACCCTAAACCTTAAACCTAAACCTAAATAAACTAAATAAATATAAAAATAAACCTAAATACTAAAGCCTAACAAACCTAAACCTAAACCTATACCCTAATAATAAGAAGAACCTTAACGGTAGGAACATCATCATCAACTAAAGTCAACCTAGATCTAGCAGTGGAGGCAAAAGCAGAGGCGGTGATTTTTGCAGTGGTGGTGGGGGATCTAGAGGTGTTAGTGGATATGGAGGTGGTGGTAAGAGCAGTGGTGGTTATGGAGGATGGAGGAGTGACAGAGATTACATCCATGCTAATCATAGAGGGATAGATCAGGGATATGATGGTGGATCCCCCTGCTCGAGAGGTGGTGGTGGTTCTGATGGGAACTAGAAAATTGATGATCAGATCCAAATGCGCTTGTGGAACACCATACAAGAGATAGTTCTAGTTATCTATGGGTTTTTGATTTTCTCTATGCATGCTCACTTTTTATCTATATCATCACTTCAATCTTAGAAAACTTAGTGTGCAACTTGGTTGGTTAAATTAAAAAGAAGGAATATTAAATATGAATTTATTTCCTCTTAAAAAATAACCTTAAATCCTAAACCCTAAATAAGAATTAAACCCTTAACCTAAACCTAAACCCTAAACACTGTTGAAAACCCTAAACCTAAACCTGTTTAAAACCTAATAAACCATAAACCAAAAACCCTAAACCTAAACACTAAACCTTAAAACCCAAAACACTAAACCCTAAAACCTACAACCATAAACCACAAACCTAAAACCCTAAACCCTAAAAATCTTAAGCTCTAAATTCTAAACCCTAAACCCTAAACCTTAAACCATTATTCCTAATAAATGTAAACCTCAAAACCTAAATCCCTAATCTAAACCTAAACTATAAAACTAAACATTAAACCTAAACTTAAACCTAAACCCTAAACTAAACCTTCCTAAATCATAAACCCCAAACCTAAACTTAAACCTAAACATGTTTAAACTAAACCCAAAACCTAAAATAAAACTTAAAACCTAAACCTAAAAACTAAAAAAACTTAAACCTAAACCTAAAACTAAAATAGAAAATGTAAACCTAAAAAATGAAATATAAATAAAACTAAACTAAAAAATAAACCTAAACCTAAACCTAAACCTTAAAAATAAACTAAAATAAAAAACTTGTATTAATATAAATAAATCTAAAATAAATAAACTAAACTAGATAAAAATAAAATGTCCAAATAAAAATAAAAAAATAAAATAAATAAAAAATGATAAATAAATAAAATAAACCTAAACCTACTCATTTACTTAATTTAAAAAAACATTTTAAAAAAATTAATAAAATAACCCTAAACACTAAACCTAAAATCACCTAATCCTAAATAAACCCTAAACCTAAACCCTAAACCCTAAACCTTACCCTAAACCCTAAATCCTAAATAACCCCAAGCTAAAACCTAAACTAAACCCTAAACTAAAACCCTAAACCCAAAAAAAACCTAAACATTAAACCCCCTAACTAAACCCTAAACCCTAAAAAACCCTGAAACCTAAAACCTAAACTAACTCTAAATCATAAGCTATCCCTAAACTCCAAACCGTAAATCCTAAAAATCCTAAACCATAAAGCCTAAACACTAAACCCTGAAGCCTAAAGCCTAAGCCCTAAACCCAAACCAAAAAACCATAAACCCTAATTATAGTGGAGGTGCTAGTAGATCAGGAGGTGCTGGTGGATGTGGAGGTGGTGGTTACGGAGGTGAGAGAAGAGATAGAGGTTACATCTATTGTGGTGGTGGAAGGATAGATCGAAAATATGATGGTAGATCCCACTACTCGAGAGGTAAGGGTGGTTCTGATGGGAACTACGGAAACTAAAGAATGATCGATCCAATATGATGCTTAGGGAACTGTGTCTTTATAGTAGAGACAATTCTAATTATTTAGGGTTTTCGATTTGCTTTATGCGTGCTCATTTTTTATCTATCATTGCTTGTATCATAGAAAACTTGGTCTGCTACTTGGTTGATGAAATCAAAAAGAAGAAATATTGATTCTAAATTGAGTCTCTATTAAAAAAATCTTAAACCTTAAACCCTAAACCCCAAAGTGAAACCTTAAACCCTAAAAACCCTAAAAACCCTAAAACTTTAAACTCAAAATACTAATCCATAGACCTTAAACCCTAAACTAACCTAAATCCTAAACCCTGAATCCTAAACTAACCTAAATCCTAAACCCTAAACTAACCTTAAACTATAACCAAACCTAAACTAAAACCAAAACCCTAAACCTAAATCCTAAACCCTAAACTAAAGCTAAACCCTAAAACTTTAAACCTTAAATCTTAAATCCTAAACCTTAAATCCCAAAAAACTTAAAACCTAAACCCTAAACTTAAACCCCAAACCCTAAACCTTAAACCCTCAACCCTAGAACCCTAACCCGTAAACCCTAAACCCTAAACTTAGGAAATAAAAGGGGCCTAATTCATTTAGCTCATGATTAATAGTTAATTAGATTAAAGGACTTAAATTAATCACTCTTATGGTTTTCCAACACATGTAGACTAAACTTAATTTCATTAAACTCCTTTAGTTAAACAACCAAAAGATCTACCTGATTTAATTAATTATGTTTAGTTTTAGGTTTAGTTTTAAGTTTATGGTTTTAGGATTTAGAGTTTAGTTTTGGTTTCAAGTTTTTTTTTTTTTAATTATAGTTTGTTTGTTTATGTTTTAGGCTTTAGGTTTAGGGTTTAGGTTAGTGGTTTGTTTAGTGCAGTTTAGGGTTTAGGTTTAGTTTTTAGTGTTAGTTTTATGGGTTTAGGGTTAGGCTTTATAATATTTTAATTTTTTTTATTTTTATTTTTTTATTTCTAGGGTTTAGGGTTTATGATTTAAAATTTAGGTTTTATTTTAGGGTTTAGGGTTTTTGGTTTTTTTAATAGAGAACAAATTAAGATTCAACATTTCTTCTTTTTGATTTAATCAACTAAGTAACACATGAAGTTTTCTAAGACATTAGTGATGACATAAATAAAAAATGAGTGCACATATAGCAAATCAAAAACTCAAGATAACTAGAACCATCTCTACTGTAAAGACACTGTTCCATAAGCATAAAATTAGATCGATCATTCTTCAATTTCTCCAATTCCCATCAAAACCACCTTGGTCTCTCGGGTAGTAGGATCCACCATCATATCCTTGATCTCTCCCTTCACCACCATCATTCCTGTAACCTCTATCGCTCCTCACAACTCCATAACCACCACTGCTCTGATCACCACCTCCATATCCACCAGCACCTCCATATCCCCCACCAGCACTGCGATAATTGTCACCTCCACCTTTACCTCCATCTCCAAATCTAGACTGAGCCTAGTTGACAATGATGTTCCTATCATCAAGGTTATGCCCATTCTTAAGGTTTAGGTTTAGGTTTAGGTTTGGGTTTATTAGGTTTTACTGTTTAAGTTTAGGGTTTGGGGTTTAGGGTTTAGGGTTTAAGGTTTAGGTTTAAAGTTTAGGGTTTAGGGTTTGGGGTTTAGGGTTTTTTTAACTTAAATGATTCCATAATAAATAAGAAATTACTAAATTAAATAAGACATTATCCTTTAATGACTAACAAAATAGGATAAAATAAAATGCAATTTAAAATTGACAAAAAATAGTATTTCACAAAATGATTTAACTACCAGAGACAATAAAGATTGATTTGATAGAAGGCCAACAAAGCTTTATCAAATAAGCTAAAACCCATGTTATCATCGTTGCACAGTGCTCTTCCATTTCTCTTCCACTACAATGCTAGACTAGTAGTGTAGTAAAGCACATGCGATGCAGCCCACATCAAATTTACTAGGATCCTTCAAATTCTCCTAAACCATCTCAGCCCACGAGTATGTGTAATTAGTGGCAATCATGATGGTTAGGACCTTCTTGTGACATTGATGAACATATGGGATCAGGCAAGGGTGGGATAAGAGAGGGCTAGTGAAAGAGAAGTGATCATTAAAAGGGCTAAGAAAACTTCTTGATGAGATCATCTTTAGTGAGGTCAAGCACCTTAGGATTGAACATCAATCCATCATCATACATAGACTAGACGATAAGGCCATAAGACAATTGCCTAGTCCTAGCTTAGCGAGGAGAGTAGCCTCTAAGGATCCCAGCTTATCGCCTTTTTTAATCATCTCAATCAGGGAGATAATTTCAACAAAACTTGGAAGAAAGAAGAATGTGAAGGATCCAAACTAGTGCTAGCTGGAGGAACCATAACAACAATAAGTGCAACAAGACCAACCAACATGGGGGAGCACTAACTTCATATTTTGCAACCTCTTCACCAAAATCTCTTAAAACTCTCAACTTAGCTCAGTCAGGTTTGGGTTTATGCTTTTAGGGTTTATTTGGTTTAGGTTTAAGGTGGAGGTTTAGGGTTTAGGGTTTAGGGTTTAGATTGGGGAGTGGTTTAGGTTTAGGGTTTGGTGGTTTAGGGTTTAGGGTTTAGGGTTTAGGTTTAGTAGAGTACAGGTGTTTAATGATAAGGTTTAGGGTTTAGGTTTTTTAAAAAAAATTAAGTAAACCAGTAGGTTTATGTTTATTTAGTTTATTTTCATTTATTTTTTATTTTATTTATTTTATTTAAGTTTATTTTTATATTTAGTTTAGGGTTTTATTTCACTTTATCTAGGTTGGTTTATTTTGTTGAGTTTTATTTTATTTTATTTATGTTATAACTTTTATTTTAGTTTATGTTTAGGTTTATATTTTATGTTTAGGTTTTAGTTTTATTTTTTTATCTTAGTTTAGGTTTATTTTAGTTTATTTTATTTTATTTAGTTTAGTTTAGGTTTATTTAATTTATTTTAATTTAGGTTTTAGTTTATTTTATTTTATTTATTTATTTTAGGTTTAGTATTTTTTTATTTTTTAGGTTTATTTTATTTAGTTGGTATTTTATTTTTTTTATATCAAGGTTTATATAGTTTAGTAGGTTTACTGATTTTATTTTTTTAAGATTATTGATTTTATTTTATTTTAGGTTTAGCTTTAGTTTAGGTTTTAGTTTTATTTATTTATTTATTTAGTTTTAAGTTTTATTTATTTTATTATTAGGTTTATTTAGTTTAGGTTTTAGGTTTTAGATTTAGGGCCCAGGTAGTTATATAGTTTAGGCCTATGGCGGGCCCAGGGTCAGTGCTCTGTTTTTTTGCATTTTTTAGGGTTTAGGGTCTGAGGTTTAGTGGTTTATGGTTTAGGTAGGTTTAGGGTGTTTGGGGTTTAGGGGAAAGGGTGTTATGGTTTTTTTCCTTTTTTTTTATTTTATTTGTGTAGGTTTGTTTTTAGTTTTAGTTTAGGGTTTAGGTTTTAGTCTAAGGTTTAGGGTTTTTACTTTTTTTTTAATAAAGAATAAATTTAGATTCAACATTTCTTCTTTCTGATTTCATCAACTAAGTAACACACAAAGTTCTCTAAGACACAAGTGATGGCATAGATCAAAAATGAGCATGCATAAAGCAAATAAAAAACCCTAGATAACTAGAACCATTTTTATTATAAAGACACAATTCCATAAGCAACAGATTGGATTGTCCATTTTTAGTTTCTCCATTTCCATGAACCACCCATCTCTCGAAAGCAAAGGATCCACCATCATATCCCTGATCTCTACCCACCACTATTAACCCCATCATAGTTCCCAGTGTTTTTGTTTATTTTATTTTAAAGTTTTATTTAGTTTAGGTTTAGGTTTTAGGGTGTTCAGTGTGGTTTAGGGTTTAGGGTTTAGGATTTGGGGTGTTTAGATGAGGGTTTAGGGTTAGGGTGGGGGTTTAGGGTTTAAATTTTTAGCTTTAAAGAGGTTTTGTGGTTTAGGGTTTAGGGTTTTTTTTTTGATTTAGGGTTTATATTTGTTTATTTAGGATTTATGGTCAGTTTAGGAAGTTGTTTAGGGTTAGTTATTATTTATATTTTTTTATTTTATTTTCTTATATTTAGATATGCATGGGTTTATAAGTATGATTTAAGGTTAAGTTTTAGTTTAGGTTTATTTTTAAATTATGTAAACCTATAGGTTTAAGTTTTTTTTAGTTTACTTTCAAGGTTTAGGGTTTGCTTAAAGTTTAGGTTTTTTTTAAAAAAAATTAAGTAAACCGATAGGTATAGGGTTATTTAGTTAATTTAGTTTATTTTTTATTTATTTTAGTTTATTTAATTTCTAATTTTTATTTAAGTTTATTTTTTATTTTTATTAAGTTTAATTTATTTATTTTAGGTTTATTTATTTTAGTTTAGGTTTTTTATTTTAGTTTATTAAATTTAGATTTAGGTTTAGGTTTAAGTTGATTTTTTAGTTGAGATTTATTTTTATTTTATTTTTTAGGTTTAGGTTTTATTTTTTTATATTTAAGTTTAGGTTTAGGTTTTTATTTTATTTTTTATGATTAGATTTTAGGTTTATTTTTAGATTTTATTTTTTTTAGTTTAAGATTAGTTTATTTTAGTTTATTTTATTTTATTTAGTTTAGGTTTAGATTTAGATTTAGTTTATTTAAGGTTTAAGCTTAGGTTTTATTTATTTTAGTTTAATTTATTTTAGTTTAGGTTCAAGTTTATTTTATTTTGTTAATTTTATTTTTATTTTAGATTTAGGTTTTTTTTAGTTTAATTTTTATTTTTTATTTATTTTTAAGTTTTTTTAGGTTTAAGTTTTTATTTTAGTTTTTTAGGTTTATTTTATTTATATTTTACATTTAGTTTTTATTTTTTAAGATTTTAATTCTTTAGTTTATTTTACTTTTTAGTTTAGTTTAGGTTATTAATTATTTTATTTTAGTTTATTTGATTTTATTTTTAGGTTTAGGCTTAAGTTTTAGTTTAGGTTTTTATTTTATTTTATTTTAGTTTAGGTTTTATTTATTTATTTATTTATATTTTATTTTATTTAGGACAAGGTTTTTAGTGCTTATGGTTTACGGTTTACAATTTTGGGTTTAGGGTTTTAGGGTTTAGGGTTTTAGGGTTTAGGGCTTAGGGTTTTTAGTTTTTAGGGTTTAGGCATTTAGGTTTAGGGTTAGCTTAGGGTTTAGGGTTTAGTGTATAGGTTTTTGATTTAGGGTTCAAGTTTTAGTTTAGGTTTATTTTTAAATTAAGTAAACATGTAGGTTTAAGTATTTTTTTAGTTTACTTTTAAGGTTTAGGATTTACAGTTTAGGGTTAACTTAGGGTTTCATTTTTTTAAGAAAACTTAAGTAAATTAGTAGGTTTAGGGTTATTTAGTTTATTTAATTCTAAATTTTTATTTAATGTCTATTTTTTATTTTTATTTAGTATAATTTATTTATTTTAGGTCTATTTATTTTAATTTAGGCTTTTTATTTTAGTTTATTTTTTTAGGTTTAGGTTTGAGTTCAGGTTTATTTTCTAGTTGAGATTTATTTTATTTTATTTTTTAGGTTTTGATTTTATTTTTTATTTTTAGTTTTATGTTTAGGATTTTATTTTACTTTTTCTGTTTATATTTTAGGTTTTTATTTTAAGATTATTTTTATATTTTATTTTTTAGTTTAAGATTAAGTTTATTTTTGGTTTATTTTATTTTATTTAGTTTAGGTTTAGGTTTAGTTTGGTTTATTTTAGGTTTATGCTTTGGTTTTATTTATTTTAGTTTAGTTTATTTCAATTTACATTTAGGTTTATTTTATTTTGTTTATTTTATTTTTATTTTAGGTTTTGGTTTTTTTCTTTAGGGTTTAGGTTTTATTTTTTATTTATTTTTAGGTTTTCTTAGTTTTTTGTTTTTTTTTAATTTTTAATTTTTATTTTTAGGTATATTTTATTTTTATTTTACATTTAGTTTTTTTTAGGTTTTTTATTCTTAGGTTTATTTTATTTATTCAATTTAGTTTAGGTTATTAATTATTTTATTTTTGTTTATTTAATTTTATTTTTATGTTTAGGCTTAAGTTTTAGTTTAGGTTTTGATTTTATTTTATTATTTTATTTTATTTAAGTTTATGTTTTATTTATTTATTTTATATTTAGGTTTTATTGAGTTTAGGTTTAGGTTTTTATGATCTAGGATTTAGGGTTTGGGATTTAGGGTTAAAGTTTAGGTTTTTATTTACTTTTTATTTTATTTTTTTAGGTTTATTTTTTTTTTTTATTTTATGTTTAGTTTTATATTCATTAGGTTTTATTGTAAGGTTTATTTTTATATTTTAGTTTAGGTTTTTATTTTATTCTAGTTTATTTGATTTTATTTTAGGTTTAGGTTTAGGTTTTAGTTTAGGTTTTTATTTTATTTTATTTTTATATTTTATTTAGGTTTAAGTTTTTTTATCTATTTTATTTTTCGGTTTTATTTATTTAGGTTTGGGTTTTTTGGGTTTATGGTTTAGGGTTTTAAGGTTTAGGGTTTTAGGGTTTACGACTAAGGGTTTTTAGTTTTTAGGGTATAAGGTTGTAGGTTTAGGGATAGCTTAGGGTTTAGGGTTTTTTAGGGTTTAGGGTTTAGGGTTTAGGTTTTAAGGTTGTTGGTTTAGGGTTTAAGGTTTAGGGTTTAGGGATTAGGGTTAGTTATAGGGTTTAGGGTATAAGGTTTAGGATTTAGGGTTTAGGGTGTAGTGTTTAGGGTTTAGGGTTTTTTAAATTAAGAAACTAATAGGTTTAGTTTTATTTAGTTTAACTTTTTATTTATTTTAGTTTATTTTAGTTTATTTTATTTTTTTGGTTTATCTTTTATATTTATTTAGTTTAGCTTATTTATATTAGGTTTATTTATTTTAGTACATTTTTAGGTTAAGGCTTATGTTTATGTTTATTTTATAGTTTAGTTTTCAAATTACTTTTATTTTAGGATTAGGCTTTATTTTTTATTTTAGGTTTAGGTTTAGGTTTAGGTTTTATTTTACATTTTTAGGTTTAGGTTTATAGTTTTTATTTTATGTTTTATTTTTTAGTTTAGGTTTAGGTTTATTTTTAGTTTATTTTACTTTATTTAGTTTAGAGTTTAGGTTCAGTTTATTTTAGGTTTAGGTTTAGGTTTTTTTTATTTTAATTTAGGTTTAGGTTTATTTTATTTTTTTTATTTTAGGTTTAGTTTTTTTTTAGTTTAGAGTTTATTTTTATTTTTTATTTATTTTTAGGTTTATTTTTTATGTTTAAGTTTTTATTTAGTTTTTATTTTTGGTTTATTTTATTTTTATTTTATCTTTTGTTTTTTTATAGGTTTTTTTCATTTTAGGTTTATTTTATTTTATTTAGTTTAGTTTAGGTTTTCTTTTATTTTATTTTGTTTTTTAATTTTATTTTATTTTATTTTTAGGTTTAGGTTTAAGGTTTAGGTTTACCTTTACGTTTTAGTTTAGGTTTTCATTAATTATATTTTTAAATTAACTTAGCTTTAGGTTTTTTTATTTTTTAAATTATTTAGGTTTTATTTAGTTTAGGTTTAGGTTTTTAGGTTTTTGGGGTTCATAGTTTAGGGTTTGGAGTTTAGGGTTTAGGGTTTAGGGCTTGGTGTTTAGGGTTTATGATTTAGGGTTGTAGGTTTTTATGTTTTGGGTTTAGGGTTCAAGGTTTAGGGTTTCGAGTTTATGGGTTAAGGGTTTAGGGTTTATGGTTTAGGATTTTAGGGTTTAGGGTTTGTTTAGGATTTAGGGTTTAGGGTTTAGGTTTAGAGTTTAGGTTAGTTTAGGGTTAGCTTTTATTTTTATTATTTTTTTTTATTTTTTAAATTAGGTAAACTCATCAGTTTAGGTTTATTTAGTTTATTTTTTATTTATTTTATTTTATTTTATTTTTCATTTTTATTTAGGGTTATGTTTATTTATATTTAGTTTAGATTATTTATTTTAGGTTTATTTATTTTAGTTTAGGTTTTTTATTTTTGTTTATTTTTTATGTTTAGGTTTAGGATTAGGTTTTGTTTATTTTTTTTAGTTTTGTTTTTTTTGTTTTATTTTATTTTTAAGGTTTCAATTTTATTTTTATTTTTTTATGTTTAGTTTAGGTTTTATTTTATTTTTTTAGGTTTAGGATTTAGGTTTTATTTTAGGTTTTATTTCTTAGTTTAGGTTTAGGTTTTTTATTTATTTTATTTAGATTTAGGTTTAGGTTTAGTTTTTTTTAAGTTTAGGTATAAGTTTTATTTATTTTAGTTTAGGTTTAGGTTTATTTTATTTTTATTTGAGGTTTAGGTTTTTCATTTAGTTTAAGGTTTAAGATTTAATGTTAGGTTTATTGTTTAAGTTTAGGTTCTTAGTTAGTTTTATTTATTTATTTTAAGTTTGTTTTTTATTATTTTAGGTTTAGTTTTGATTTTATTTAAGTTTTTTTTAGTTTAGTTTAGGTTTTTATTTATTTTATTTTGGATTAGTTTTTATTTTTTATTTTATTTTCTTTTTAGGTTTATGTTTAGGTTTAGGTATAGGTTTAGGTTTTAGTTTATGTTTTTATTTAATTTTATTATTTTATTTTTATTTAAAATTTTTTATTTATTTTATTTTTAGGTTTTATTTTGTTTAGATTTCAGTTTAAAGCTTTTTAGGGTTTAGGGTTTAGGGTTAGTTTAAGGTTTAGGATTTAGGGTTTAGGGTTTGGGGTTTGGAGTTTAGCGTTTAGGGTTTAGGCTTTTTTTTGGGTTTAGGGTTTAGGGTTTAAGTTCGAGGGTTTAGGGTTTAAGGTTTAGGGTTTAGGGTTTAATGTTTATGTTTTTGGTTTAGTGTTCAGGTTTTAGTTTAGGGTTTTGGGTTTTTCGATTTTTTTCTTTTAAATAGAGAACAAATTCATATTAAACATATCTTCTTTTATTTATTTAGTTTATTTTTTATTTATTTAAGTATTTTTATTTTTTTCTGTATGTTTATTTTTTATTTTTATTTAGTTTTATTTATCTATTTTAGGTTTATTTATTTTAGTTTAGGTTTTTTATTTTAGTTTATTATTTAGTTTTAGGTTTAGGTTTATGTTTATTTTTTAGTTGAGTTTTATTTTTATTTTCTTTTTTAGGTTTAGGTTTTATTTTTTATTTTAGGTTTAGGTTTAGGTTTAGGTTTTTATTTTATTTTCTATGTTTAGGCATTATTTTTTATTTTTAGGTTAAGGTTTCTATTTTATTTTCTTAGGTTTCAATTTTAGGTTTTATTTCAAGTTTATTTTTAGAGTTTATTTTTTAATTTCGATTTAGGTCTATTTTTAATATATTTATTTTATTTAGGTTAAGTTTAGGTTTAGTTTATTTTAGGTTTAGGTTTAGGTTTTATTTATTTTAGTTTAATTTTTTTAGTTTAGGTTTAGGTTTATTTTATTTATATTTTATTTTTGATTTATTTTTTTGGTTTTTTTAGGTGTAGGTTTTTATTTAGTTTTTATTTTATTTTATTTTAGGTTTGTCTAATTTTATTTTAGGTTTATTTTTTATTTTATTTTGTTTTTTTTTGTTTAGTTTGGGTTTTTATTTATTTTATTTTAGTTTAGTTTTTATTTTTATTTTTTTCTTTTCAGGTTTAGGCTTATGTTTTAGGTTTTAGTTTATGTTTTTATTTTTTATTTTTTTGATTTTTTACTAATTTTATTTTTAGGCTTTATTTTGTTTAGGTTTAGGTTTTTAGCTTTTTAGGTTTAGGTTTAGGATTAGTTTAAGGTTTAGGGTTAGTTCATGGTTTAGGGTTTGGGGTTAGGATTTAGGTTTTATGTTTTTTTTTTGGGTTTAGAGTTTAGGGTTTAGAGTTTAGGGTTTAAGGTTTAGGGTTTATGGTTTTAGGGTTTAAAGTTTATGATTTAAGGTTTAGGGTTTAGGGTTTAGGGTTTAAGTTTTAGGTTTAAGTTTTAGGTTTGAGTTCTAGGTTTAGGGGTTAGGTCTATTTATTTATTTATTTTAGGTCTATTTATTAATTTAGGTTTTTTAATTTAGTTTTTTTTAGGTTTAGGTTTAGGTTTAAGTTTATTTTCTAGTTTAGATTTATTTTATTTTATTTATTTGGCTTAGATTTTATTTTATATTTTTAGGTTTAGGTTTACGTTTTTATTTTAGGATTATTTTTAGATTTTATTTTTTAGTTTAAGATTAAGTTTATTTTTGGTTTATTTTATTTAGTTTAGGTTTAGGTTTAGGTTTGGTTTATTTTAGGTTTAGGCTTTGGTCTTATTTATTTTATTTTAGTTAATGTCAAGTTAGGTTTAGGTTTTTTTTTATTTTGTTTATTTTATTTTTATTTTAGGTTTAGGTTTTTTTCTTTAGGGTTGGGTTTTATTCTTTATTTATTTTTTGGTTTTTTTAGGTTTTAGTTTTTCTTTAGTTTTTATTTTATATTTTTAGGTATATTTTATTTTTATTTTACATTTAGTTTTTTTTCTTTAGGTTTTTTATTCTTAGGTTTATTTTATTTATTCAATTTAGTTTAGGTTATTAATTATTTTATTTTAGTTTATTTGATTTTATTTTTAGGTTTAGGCTTAGGTTTTAGTTTAGGTTTTTATTTTATTTTATTTTATTTTATTTTATTTAGGTTTAGGTTTTATTTATTTATTTTATATTTAGGTTTTATTTAGTTTATGTTTAGGTTTTTATGGTTTAGGGTTTAGGGTTTAGTATTTAGGGTATAGATTTTTGATTTAAGGTTCAACTTTTAGTTTAGGTTTATTTTTAAATTAAGCAAACCTGTAGGTTTATGTTTTTTTTATTTTACTTCTAAGGTTTAGGCTTTAGGGTTAGCTTAGGGTTTAGGTTTTTTTTTAAAATTAAGTAAACCAGTAGGTATAGGGTTATTTAATTTATTTAGTTTATTTTTTATTTATTTTATTTTCTTTTATTTTTAAATTTTATTTATTTTTATTTTTTATTTTTAATAAGTTTAATTTATTTATTATAGGTTTATTTTTTTTAGTTTAGGATTTTTATTTTAGTTTATTTTTTTATGTTTACTCTTAGGTTTAGCTCTATTTTTTAGTTGAGATTTATTTTTATTTTATTTTTTATGTTTAGATTTTATCTTTTATTTTAGGTTTATGTTTAGGTTTTTATTTTATTTTTTTATGTTTAGAGTTTAGGTTTTTATTTTAGGTTTATTTTTAAATTTTATATTTTAGTTTAGGATTAGGTTTATTTTTAGTTTATTTTATTTTATTTAGTTTAGGTTTAGGTTTAGGTTTAATTTTTTTAAGTTGAGGCTTAGGTTTTATTTATTTTAGTTTAGTTTATTTTTGTTTATGTTTAGGTTTATTTTATTTTGTTTATTTTATTTTTATTTTAGGTTTAGGGTTTTTTTAGGGTTTAGGTTTTATTTCTCATTTATTTTTAGGTTTTGATTAGGTTTAGGTTTTTTTTAGTTTTTATTTTATTTTTTTTAGGTTTATTTTATTTTTATTTCACGTTTAGTTTTTATTTTCTTTAGGTTTTCTATTCTATTTTTTATTTTATTTTATTATTTTAGGTTAGGTTATTAATTATTTTATTCTAGTTTATTTGATTTTATTTTTAGGTTTAGGTTTAAGTTTTAGTTTAGGTTTTTATTTTATTTTATTTTTATATTATATTTAGGTTTAGGTTTTTTTTTTTTTTTTTTTAGGTTTTATTTATTTAGGTTTGGGTATTTTGGGTTTAGGGTTTAGGGTTTAGGGTTTAGGGTTTTAAGGTTTAGGGTTTTAGGGTTGAGGGCTAAGGGTTTTTAGTTTTTAGCGTTTAGGATTATAGGTTTAGGGATAGCTTAGGGTTTAGGGTTTTTTAGGGTTTAGGGTTTAGGGTTTAGGTTTTAAGGTTGTAGGTTTAGGGTTTAAGGTTTAGGGTTTAGGGATTATGGTTAGTTATAGGGTTTAAGGTATAAGGTTTAGGATTTAGGGTTTAGGGTTTAGTGTTTAGGGTTTAGGGTTTTTTTTTTTTAATAAAAAAACTGATAGGTTTAGTTTTATTTAGTTTATTTTTTATTTATTTTAGTTTATTTTAGTTTAGTTTTTTTTTTATTTTGGTTTAGGATTAGGCTTTATTTTGTATTTTAAGTTTAGGTCTAGGTTTAGGTTTAATTTTACTTTTTTAAGTTTAGGTTTATAGTTTTTATTTTATGTTTTATTTTTAAGTTTAGGTTTAGGTTTATTTTTAGTTTATTTTACTTTATTTAGTTAAGAGTTTAGGTTTAGTTTATTTTAGGTTTAGGTTTAGCTTTTTTTTATTTTAGTTTAGGTTTAGGTTTATTTTATTTTATTTATTTTAGGTTTAGTTTTTTTTAGTTTAGGGTTTTTCTTTTATTTTTTATTTATTTTTAAGTTTATTTTTTAGGTTTAGGTTTTTATTTAGTTTTTATTTTATTTTATTTTAGGTTTACTTTATTTTTATTTTATCTTTTATTTTTTATTTAGCTTTTTTAATTTAGGTTTATTTTATTTTATTTAGTTTAGTTTAGGTTTTTCTTTATTTTATTTTATTTTTGTTTTTAATTTTAATTTTATTTTATTTTTAGGTTTAGGTTTACCTTTATGTTTTAATTTAGCTTTTTATTAATTTTATTTTTTAATTAACTTAGCTTTAGGTTTTTTTTATATTTTTAAAAATTTTAAGTTTTATTTAGTTTAGATTTAGGTTTTTAGGTTTTTGGGGATTACAGTTTAGGGTTTGGAGTTTACGGTTTAGGGTTTAGGGTTTAGGGTTTATGATTTAGGGTTGTAGGTTTTTGTGTTTAGGGTTTAGGGTTCAAGGTTTAGGGTTTTGAGTTTATGGGTTAAGGGTTTAGGGTTTATGTTTTAAGATTTTAGGGTTTAGGGTTTTGGGTTTAGGATTTAGGGTTTAGGGTTGTAGGTTTAGAGTTTAGGGTTAGTTTTAGGGTTAGGCTTTTTTTATTTTTTTATTTTTTATTATTTTTTAAATTAGGAAAACTCATCAGTATATGATTATTTAGCTTATTTTTTATTTATTTTAGTTTATTTTATTTTTTATTTTGATTTAGGGTTATGTTTATTTATATTTAGTTTAGTTTATTTATTTTATGTTTATTTATTTTAATTTAGGTTTTTTTTAATTTATTTTTTATGTTTAGGTTTAGGATTAGGTTTTTGTTTATTTTTGAGTTTTATTTAGTTTTTATTTTATTTTTAAGTTTTCAATTTTATTTTTTATTTTTATGATTAGTTTAGGTTTTTCTTTTATTTTTTTTAGGTTTAGGTTTTAGGTTTTTATTTTAGGTTTTATTTCTTAGTTTAGGTTTAGGTTTATTTTTAATTTATTTATTTTATTTAATTTAGATTTAGGTTTAGGTTTAGTTTATTTTAGGTTTAGGTATATGTTTTGTTTATTTTAGTTTAGGTTTAGGTTTATTTTATTTTTATTTTAGGTTTAGGTTTTTCATTTAGTTTATGGTTTAGGATTTAATTTTAGGTTTATTGTTTAAGTTTAGGTTCTTACTTAGTTTTATTTATTTATTTTAGGTTTTTTTTATTATTTTAGGTTTAGTTTTGATTTTATTTAAGCTTTTTTTAGTTTAGTTTAGGTTTTTATTTATTTTATTTTGGATTAGTTTTTATTTTTTATTTTATTTTCTTTTTAGGTTTATGTTTAAGTTTAGGTATAGGTATAGGTTTAGGTTTTAGTTTATGTTTTTATTTTATTATTTTATTTTTGTTTAAATTTATTTATTTATTTTATTTTGAGGTTTTATTTAGTTTAGATTTCAGTTTATAGCTTTTTAGTGTTTAGGTTTTAGGGTTAGTTTAAAGTTTAGGATTTAGGGTTTAGGGTTTGGGGTTTGGAGTTTAGCATTTAGGTTTTGGCTTTGTTTTTGGGTTTATGGTTTAGGGTTTAGGGTTTAGGTTTTAGGGTTTAGGGTTTAAGGTTTAGAGTTTAAGGTTTATGATTTTGGTTTAGGGTTCAGGTTTTAGTTTAGGGTTTGGTGTTTTTCAATTTTTTCTTTTAAATAGAGAACAAATTCATATTAAACATTTCTTCTTTTATTTATTTAGTTTATTTTTTATTTATTTTAGTATTTTTTATTTTTTTATTTATGTTCAATTTTTATTTTTATTTAGTTTAGTTTATCAATTTTAGGTTTATTTATTTTAGTTTAGGTTTTATATTTTAGTTTATTTTTTAGTTTTAGATTTAGGTTTATGTTTATTTTTTAGTTGAGTTTTATTTTTATTTTATTTTTTATTTTTAGGTTTAGGTTTAGGCTTTATTTTTATTTTCTAGGTTTAGGTTTTATTTTTCATTTTTAGTTTGAGGTTTTTATTTTATTTTCTTAGGTTTTAGTTTTAGATTTTATTTCAAGTTTATTTTTAGAGTTTATTTTTTAGTTTCGGTTTAGGTTTATTTTTAATTTATTTATTTTATTTAGGTTAGGTTTAGGTTTAGGTTTATTTTATTTTTATTTTAGGTTTAGTTTTTTTTTTAGTTTAAGGTTTAGGTTTTATTTTTTATTTATTTTTTTGTTTTTTTGGTGTAGGTTTTTATTTAGTTTTTATTTTATTTTATTTTAGGTTTGTTTAATTTTATTTTAGGTTTATTTTTTAATTGATTTAGTTTTTTTTTTGTTTAGTTTGGGTTTTTATTTATTTTAGTTTAGTTTAGTTTTTTTTCTTTTAGTTTTAGGTTTAGGTTTTAGGTTTTAGTTTACGTTTTTATTTTATTTTTGTTTAGATTTTTTATTATTATTTTTTTAGGCTTTATTTTGTTTAGGTTTAGGTTTTTAGCTTTTTAGGTTTAGGGTTTAGGATTAGTTTAAGGTTTAGGATTAGTTCATGGTTTAGGGTTTGGGGTTTAGGATTTAAGTTTTATGATTTTTTTTGGACGGTTTAGGGTTTAGGGTTTAGAGTTTAGGGTTTAGGGTTTAGGATTTATGGTTTTAGGGTTTAGGGTTTATGGTTTAAGGTTTAGGGTTTAGGGTTTAGGGTTTAAGTTTTAGGTGTAAGTTTTAGGATTTAGTTCAAGGTTTAGGGTTTAGGTATATTTATTTATTTATTTTAGGTCTATTTATTAATTAAGGTTTTTTATTTTAGTTTTTTTTAGGTTTAGGTTCAGGTTTAGGTTTATTTTCAAGTTGCGATTTATTTTATTTTATTTTGTTGGTTTAGATTTTATTTTTTATTTTCAGGTTTACATTTACATTTTTATTTTAGGATTATTTTTAGATTTTATTTTTTAGTTTAAAATTAAGTTTATTTTTGGTTTATTTTATTTAGTTTAGGTTTACGTTTAGGTTTGGTTTATTTTCAATTTAGGCTTTGGTCTTATTTATTTTCTTTTAGTTTATTTTAGTTTAGGTTTAGGTTTATTTAATTTTGTTTATTTAATTTTTATTTTAAGTTTAGGTTTTTTCTCTTTAGGGTTTAGGTTTTATTTTTTATTTATTTTTAGGTTTTCTTAGGTCTTGGTTTTTATTTAGTTTTTATTTTATTTTTTTAGGTATATTTTTTTATTTTACATTTAGTTTTTATTTTCTTTAGGTTATTATTCTTATGTTTATTTTATTTTTTTAGTTTAGTTTAGGTTATTAATTATTTTATTTTAGTTTATTTGATTTTATTTTTAGGTTTAGGTTTAGGTTTTAGTTCACTTTTTTATTTTATTTAGGTTTATGTTTTTTAATTTATTTTATATTTAGGTTTTATTTAGATTAGATTTAGGTTTTTATGGTCTAGGGTTTAGGGTTTAGGGTTTTAGGCTTTACGATTTTAGGGTTTAGGGCTTAGAGTTTTTAGATTTTAGGGTTTAAGGTTGTCGGTTTAGGGTTAGCTTAGAGTTTAGGGTATAGGGGATAGATTTTTGATTTAAGGTTCAGGTTTTAGTTTTGGTTTATTATTAAATTAAGTAAACCTGCAGGTTTAAGTTTTTTTAATTTTACTTTTAAGGTTTAGGTTTATGGTTAGCTTACGGTTCAGGATTTTTTTTAAAATTAAGTAAACCGGTAGGTTTAAGGTTATTTAATTTATTTTTTATTTTTTTTAATTTATTTTATTTTTAATTTCAATTTTTGTTTATTTTTATTTTTAATTAGTTTAATTTATTTATTATAGATTTATTTATTTTAATTTAGGATTTTTATTTTAGTTTTTTTTTAAAGTTTAGGTTTAGGTTTAGGTTTATTTTTAAGTTGAGGTTTATTTTTATTTTATTTTTTAAGTTTTGATTCTATTTTTTTATTTTAGGTTTATGGTTAGGATTTTATTTTATCTTTTTATGTTTAGAGTTCAGATTTTTATTTTTGGTTTATTTTTATATTTTATTTTTAGGTTAGGATTACATTTACTTTTAGTTTTTATTTTATTTAATTTAGGTTTGGCTTTAGGTTTAGTTTATTTTTGGTTTAGGCTTAAGTTTTATTTATTTTAGTTTAGGTTTAGTTTATTTTATTTTGAATATTTTATTTTTTATTTTAGTTTGTTTTTTTTTCTTTATGATTTAGGTTTATTTTTTTTATTTATTTTTAGGTTTTTTTAGTTTTAGTTTTTATTTAGTTTTAATTTTATTTTTTTTAGGTTTATTTTATCTCATTTTTACATTTAGTTTTATTTTCTTGTAGGTTTTATCTATGGTTTATTTTATTTTTTAGTTTAGTTTAGGATATTAATTATTTTATTTTAGCTTTATTTGATTTTATTTTAGCTTCAGTCCATGTTAGTTTATGTTTTTTTATTTTATTTTTATATTTTATTTTAGGGTTTAAGTTTCATTTTATTTTATTTGGTTTTCTTTACTTTAGGTTTTCAGGTTTTAGCTCTTGTGTGGGTTCTTACTATTTATGGCCTAGGTTTTTTTGGCATTGATTTTTGGAAGGCCAAGGATCTTAGTTTTAGGGTTTAGGGTTGTAGAAAGCCAGGAGATAACTAAGATTTAGGGTTTTTAGGGTTTAAGGTCATGGGTTTAGTTTTCATGTCAGTGTATCTTTGTAGTGGTCTAATGTTTAAGATTTAGTGCACAGTGGTTTGCGGTTTAGGGTTTTTAAATCAAGTAAACCCGACAGTTTAAGTTTATTTAGTTTATTTTATTTATCTTAATTTATTTTATATTTTATTTTATCTTGGTTTATCTCATTTTATCTAGTTGAAGACATTTTATTTTAGTACATTTTATTTACTTTTATTTTAGTTTTAGTTTATTTTACATTTATTATAGTTTAGATTAGGGCTTTTATTTTTTATTTTTTAGGTTTAGGTTATTTTAGGTTTTTTTTTCTTACTTTAGTTTAGGTTTATAGTTTATATTTCTATTACTTTAGTTTAGGTTTAGGTTTATTTTATTCATTTATTTTGAGTTTTAGCTTTAGTTTATTTTAGGCCTAGGTTTAGCCTTTCTTTATTTTATTTAGCTCAGTTTATTTTATTTTGTTTTATTTTAGGTTTAGTTTTATTTATCTTGGTTTTGTTTTTTTTTTATTTATTTTTAGGGTCTTTTCTCAAAGGTATGTTTTATTTAGTTTCATTTTATTTATTTTCTGCTTTATTTTATTTTATTTTACATCTTTGTTTTATTTAGGTTTTTTATTTTTAGGTTTATTTTATTTTATTTAGTTAGTTTAGGTTTTCCTTTAGTTTTATAGTTTATATTTTTATTTTTTTTATTTTTTTAGGTTTAAGTTTATGTTTAGGTTTTTTTAGGTTTTAGTTTTTATTTATTTTTATTTTAATTAATTTAACTTAGGTTTTTTCTAATTTTTAAATTTTGGGATTTATTTAGTTTAGTTTAGGTTTTGGTTTAGTTTCAAGTGGTTTAGGTTTAGTGGTTTAGGTTTGGGTCAGCTTTATGGTGGGTTTGGGTTTAGGGTATAGTGCATTTGGGTGTGGCTCAGTGGGTTTAGGCTTTATGGTTTGGGTGGCTCAGGGTTTTAGGATTTGGGATAGATTTAGGGTTGTGGTCATAGGTTTAGGGTTAGGGTTTTATTTTATTTTTATTTTAAATTAAGAAACCCATTGGTTTAGGTTTATTTAGTTTATTTCTTATTTATTTTAGTTGATTTTATTTTTCATTTTGATTTAGGGTTATTTTTATTTATATTTAGTTTAGTTTTTTTTATTTTAGGTTTACTTATTTTAGTCTAGGTTTTATTTTTTATTTTTTTTTTATATTTAGTTTAGGATAAGATTTTAGTTTATTTTTGTCATTTTATTTATATTTTTTTGTGTTTAGTTTATTTTTATTTTATGTTTAGTTTAGGTTTTTATTTTATTTTTTTTAGGTTTAGTGTTTTTGGTTTTTATTATAGATTTTATTTTTTAGTTTAGGTTTTATTTTATTTTATTTTATTTTATTATGTTTAAGTTTAGGTTTAGGTTTTGTTTATTTATATATGGTTTTGTTTATTTTAGTTTAGGTTTATGTTTATTATTTTTTATTTTAGGTTTAGGTTTTTTTTTATTTTTGTTCAGTTCTTATTTAATTTTTAATTTTTTAGGTGTTTTTTAATTATTTTTAGGTTTAGTTTGATTTTATTTAAGTTTTTTTAGTTTAGTTTAGGTTTATTTTATTTTAGTTTAGTTTTAATTTTATTTTATTTTAGGTTTATGTTTAGGTTTAGGAGTTTAGGTTGTTTATGTTTATTATTATTATTTTATTTGAACTTTATTTATTTTACTTAGGTTTTATTTAGCAGATTTCAATTATCTCTTATGTGGCTCAGTTTGGTTTTCAGGGCCTAGGGTTTAGGGTGAGCCTGTGGCTCATGTTGTGGTTTGCTCTGTGGTTTGTGGTAGGTGTGGTAGGATTTAGGGTGTGGTTAGGTTTGGCCTAGGGTTTTCAGTTTTAGTAGGTTTTGGGTTTGGGTTTTTTTAAACAGAGAACAAATTCATATTCAACATTTCTTCTTTTATTTAGTTTATTTTTATTTATTTTAGTTTTATTTTTATTTTTTATGTTTATTTTTATTTTATTTAGTTTAGTTTATCCATTTTAGGTTTATTTATTTTAGTTTATGTTTTATTTTAGTTTATTTTTTAGTTTAGTTTTGTTTATGTTTATTTTAGTTGAGTTTTATTTTATTTCCTTTTAAGTTTATGTTTTATTTTATTTTAGGTTTATTTAGGTTTTATTTTATTTTTTAGGTTTAGTTTAATTTTTTTTTATTTTGGTTTAGGTTTAGGCTTTAATTTTATTTTAGGTTTGGGTTTATATTTCATTTTTTATTTTTTTAGTTTTGGTTTAGTTTTATTTTAATTTATTATATATTTAGGTTTTAGTTTAGTTTTATTAGGTTTATGTTTAGGTTTGTTTTATTTATTTTAGTTTAACTTATTTTAGTTTAGGTTTAGGTTTATTTTATTTTATTTTAGATTTTTTTATAGTTATTTATATTTTTATTTTAGGTTTATTTAGTTTATCTTTTATTTTTTATTTTTATTTTAGGTTTTTTTATTTAGGTTTTATTTATTTAGTCATTATTTTTATTTAGTTTTATTTTCTTTAGTGGGAGTTTAGTAGTTTTAGTTTAGGTTTTTATTATAGATTTATATTTTCTAGGCTTTATTTGAGTCAGGAAGCTTTAGGTCAGGAGGAGAGTGGGTTAGTTATTTTAGATCAGTAATTTTGGTTTTAGGGCCTGAGTTTAGGGTAGGTCAGTTTATGGTTTTAGGGTAGGGTATGGCTCATTGTTAGATTTAGTGGTAGGTTTAGGGCTCTGGCCTAGTCAGTAAGTTTGGTCAGTTTAGTGGTCACATTTGGTTTTAAGAGATCAAAGATCCAACATTTCACTTTTGTATTTAGTTTTAGTTTATTTTAGGTTTTATTTTTATGTTTTTATTTAGTTTAGTTTTCTATTTATAGTGTATTTTATTAGATTTTATCCATCTTGTTTAGGTTTAGAGTTTAGGTTTTATTTTAATTTTATTTTAGGTTTTATTTATTTAGTTTAGTTTAGTTTAAGTTTGTGGTTGGGTTTAGGGTTTAGTGGTTAGGAGGTTTAGGTTTAGGGTTTAATGTTTAGGGTTTAGCCAGGGTTTTGTTTGGGTTAGCCCAGTTTGTTATAGGTTTAAGGTGGTTTAGACTTTAGGTTTAGGTTTTAGTTTAGGTTTAGAGTTAGTTTGGGGTTTGTTTAGGTTTAGGGTTGAGGGTTGAGGATTTAGGGTTTAGTTTTTAGGTTTAGGATTTGAGGTTGAAGCTGCCACCTTTATTCAACCTTGAATATGAAAGAATAATTATAATTGTATTAAATGCTATGGGGCCAAAATCATAAACTAACCCTAAACTGTAAACCCTAAACCCTAAACCCTAAACACTAAAACTTAAACCCTAAACCTTAAACTAACCCTAAACCCTAAACCCTAAAACCTAAAAACCCTAAACCCCAAAGCCTAAACCCTAAACTAACCCTAAACCGTAAGCTAACCCTAAACCCAAAACATTAAACTCTATAAACCCCAAAGCCTAAACACTAAACCCTAAACCCTAAACACTAAACCTAAACCCAAACCCTAATCCCTAAAACCTTAAACCCTAAATCCCTAAACCCTATACCCTAAACCTAAACCCTAAACCCAAAACCTAAAACCTAAACAAAATTAAACCTAAAAAAATAAATAAATAAAACCTAAATAAAATATAAAAATAAAGTAAAATAAAAACCTAAACAAAAACCTAAACCTAAACCTAAAAATAAAATAAAATAAACTAATAAAAATGAACTAAAATAAAATAAATAAAAACTTATACTAAACTAAATAATAAAATAAACTAATAATAAAAAACCTAAATAAAATAAAAATTAGCCATAAAATAAAAATAAAATAAACCTAAAATAAAATAAAATAAAAACTAAATAAAAACCTAAACCTAAAATAAAAACATAAAAAAAAACTATAAAATAAATAAAAAATAAAACCTAAACCTTAAACTAAAAAAAATCTAAACCTAAAATAAAAATAAAATAAACAAAATAAAATAAATCTAAACCTAAACTAAAATAAACTAAACTAAAATAAATAAAACCTAAACCTAATCTTAAACTACATAAAATAAAATAAACTAAAAATAAACTAAAAAATAAAATCTAAAAATAAACCTAAAATAAAAACCTGAAACCTAAACCTAAAAAAATAAAATAAAAACCTAAACCTATAATTAAAAATAAAAAATAAAACCTAAACCTAAAAAATATTTAGAAATAAAACTCAACCAAAAAATAAACTTAAACCTAAACCTAAACCTAAACCTAAAAAATAAACTAAAATAAAAAACCTAAACTAAAATAAATAAACCTAAAATAAGTAAACTAAACTAAATAAAAAGTAGACCTAAATAAAAATAAAATAATAAAATAAACTAAAATAAACAAAAATAAACTGAATAAACCTAAACCTACCAGTTTACTTAATTAAAAAAAAAAACCCTAAACCCTAAATCCTAAACCCTAAACCCTAAACCTTAAAAGCATAAACCCTAAAATCTTAAACCCTAAACCCTAAACCCTAAACGCTAAACGCTAACCATAAACCCTAAACTCTAAATCCCAAACCTTAAACCTAAACCTAAAGTAACTAAATACATTTAAAAATAAATCTTAACCATAAAACCTAAAAAACCTAAACCTAAACCTAAACCCTAAGAATGGGTAGAACCTTGACTGCAGGAACATCACCATTAACTGTGTAGATCTAGCGTGGAGGCTGAGGTGGCGCTATTGCAGGTTGTGGGGATCTGGAGGTGATGGTGGATATGGAGGTGGTGGTCGGAGCAGTGGTGGTTATAAAGGTAGGAGGAGCAATTTTTGTTACAACTTTGTGGTAGCAGAGAGAGAGATTAGAGATATGATGGTGGATCCCGCTGCTCGAGAGGTCACGGTGGTTTTGATGAGAACTAGGGAAATGAAAGATCACCGATCCATCTACCGCTATGAAATTTGTCTTAGAGACAGTTTCTAGTTATCTAGGTTTTTATTTTCTATGCTCATTTTGATCTATGTCATCACTTGTGTCTTAGAAAACATGGTGTGTTCTTGGTTGATGAAATCAAAAAGATGAAATGTTGAATCTAAATTGGTTCTCTATTAAAAAAAACCAGAAACCCTAAACTAAAACTTGAACCTTAAACCTAAAACCTAAACCAAAAACCTAAACCAAAAACCCTAAACCCTAAAACCTAAATACCCTATAAACCCTAAACCATAAAACCCCAAACCATAAACTGTAAACCTTAAAACCTAAACCATAAACCCTAAACCCAAAACCCAAAACCCCAAAGCCTAAACCCTAAATCCTAAACCGTAAACCCCAAACCCAAAATCCTAAACCACTAACCCTAAACCCTATACCCTCAACTAACCCTAAACCCCAAAAAGCTAAAAACCTAAACCTACTATAAATAAAACATGAAAAATAAAATAAATAAGAAAACCTAAACCAAAATAAAAAAACAAAAACTAAACTAAAATAAATAAAATAAAAACATAAACTAAACTAAAAAATAAAATAAACTGAAAAATAAAAAACCTAAATAAAATAAAAACTATATGTAAAATAAAAATAAAATAAACCTAAAATAAAATAAAATAAAATAAATACTAAATAAAAACCTAAACCTAGAAACTAAAACCTAAAATAAATAAAAAATAAAACCTAAACCCTAAACTAAAAAGAAAAACCTAAACCTAAAATAAACAAACTAAAATAAACCTAAACCTAAACTAAAATAAGCTAAACTAAAATAAATAAAACATAAACCTAAACTTAAAATAAACTAAACCTAAACCCTAAACTAAATAAAATAAAATAAACAAAATAATATAAACCTAAACTAAAAACTAAAACCTAAAAATAAACCTAAAATAAAAACCTAAAACCTAAACCTAAAAAAAATAAAATAAAAACCTAAACCTAAACCTAAGAAAAACCTAAACATACAAAAAAAAAACTAAACTAAACTAGAAAATAAACATAAACCTAATCTGAAACCAAAAAATAAACTAAAATAAATAAACCTAAAATAAATAAACTAAACTAAATAAAAATAAAAAATAAACATAAATAAAATAAAAAATAAAATAAACTAAAATACATAAAAAATAAACTAAATAAACTAAATAAACCTAAACCTACCAGTTTACTTAATTTAAAAAAAACCCTAAACCCTAAACCCTAAACCCTAAACTCTAAATCCTAAACCATAAAACCAACCCTAAACCCTAAACCCTAAATGTACAACCCTAAACCTACAACCCTAAACCCTTAAAACCCTAAACCCTAAATCCTAAGCCTTAAACCCTAAACCCTAAACCCTAAACCCTAAATACTTAAAAACCTAAACCTTAAGTAAATAAAACCTAAAAATAAAATAAATAAATAAACCTAAACCTAAATAAAATAAAATAAAATAAAATCAACACCTAAACTAAAAATGAAACCTATACCTAAAAATAAAATAAATAAAATAAAATAAATTAATTAAAACCTAAACTAAACTAAAAAAATAAAATAAAGCTAAGAATATAAAAACTAAATATAATAAAAATTAAATGTAAAATAAAAAAATAAACCTAAAGTAAAATAAAATAAAAACAAAATTAAAACCTAAACCTAAAAAAAAAAACCTAAAATAAATAAAAAATAAAACCCAAACCCTAAACTAAAAAATAAAAACATAACCTAAAATAAAAAATAAAATAAACCTAAACCTAAACTAAGATAAACTAAACTAAAATAAATAAAACCTAAACTTAAACCAAAAATAAACTAAACATAAACCCTAAACTAAATAAAATAAAATAAACTAAAAATAAACCTAAACGTAAACTAAAAATAAAACCTAAAAATAAACCTAAAATAAAAACCTAAAACCTAAATAATAAACCCTAAACCCTAAAAAGCAAAAAAACCTAAACCTAAACTAAATGAAACCTAAAAATAAAATAAATAAAAAAACCTAAACTAAAATAAAATAAATAAATAAAATAAAATAAAAACATAAACTAAAACCTAAACCAAAACCAAAACCTTAAAAAATAAAATAAAAAATATTAACTAAACTAAAATAAAATAAATAAAATCCTAAACTAAATTAAAAAAATTAAAAACCTAACTAAAATAAAACTAAACCTAAAAATAAAATAAACCTAATAAAATAAACACTAAATAAAATGCTAAACCTAAAAAATAAACCTAAAAATAAATAAAATATAAAACGTAGACCTTAAACTAAAAAAAACCTAAACCTAAAATAAAAATTAAATAATCCTGAACCTAAACTAAAATAAACTAAACTAAAACAAACAAAACATAAACCTAAACCTAAAATAAACTATACCTAACATAAACTTAAACTAAATACAATAAAATAAACTAAAAATGAACCTAAACCTAAAGTAAAAAAATTAGCTAAAATAAACCTCAAATAAAACCTAAACCTAAAAAAAAATAAATTAAAACCTAAACCTAAACCAAAAAAAATAAAAAATAAAACTTAATCTAAAAAAAAAACTAAACTAAAAAATAAACCTAAACCTAAACTTGAACCTAAACATAAATCTATAAAAAAACTAAAATAAATAAACCTAAAATAAATAAACTAAACTAAATAAAAATAAAAATAAACCTAAATAAAAATAAAAATAAAATAAACTAAAATAATTAAAAAATAAACTAAATAAACAAAACCTACTAGTTTACTTAATTTAAAAAAAATTAAGAAGATAAAAAATAAAATAAAAAATAAAAAAATTCTTAAACCCTAAACCCTAAAACTACAACCCTAAATCCTAAACCTACAACCCTAAAACCTTAAAACCTAAATCTAAACCCTAAACCTAAACCTTAAAACCCTAAACCCCAAAACCTAAACCCTAAACACTAAACCTTAAACCTTAAATGAACCCTAAAATCCTAGAACCGTAAAGCTAAACTAAATAAAACCTAAAAATAAGATAAATAAAAAAGACATAAACCTAAACTAAAATTGAAACCTAAACCTAAACCTAAAAAAGAAAATAAAATAAAAATTTAAAACTAAATTAAAATAAAATAAATAAAAACCTAAACTAAACTAAAAAATAAAAAACCTAAATAAAATAAAAGCTAAACCTAAACTAAAGATAAAATAAACCTAAAATAAAATAAAATAAAAACTAAATAAAAAGCTAAACCTAAAAAATAAACCTAAAAATAAATAAAAAATAAAACCTAAACTCTAAACTAAAAAAAACTAAACCTAAAATAAAAATAAAATAACCTAAACATAAACTAAAATAAACTAAACTAAAATAAATAAAACCTAAACCTAAAATAAACTAAACCTAGACCTAAACCTAAACCTAAACTAAATAAAATATAAATAAACTAAAAAATGAACCTAAACTTAGACTAAAGAATAATACCTAAAAAAAACCTAAACTAAAAAACCTAAAACCTAAAACCCAAAAAAATATAATAAAACTCTAAACCTAAACCTCAAATGTAAAAAAATAAAGCCTAAACTCAAAAA